>PVIJ01018567.1:0-26017 GCA_004024925.1 Scalopus aquaticus
GTGTGTGTGGGGGTATGTGCTGTGTGTGGGTGTGCGCTGTGTGTGTGTGTGTGTGTGTGTGGTGTGTGTTTCCTGGCGTGGGATGGGAGTTGGGGCTGAAGAGCGGGAGGACGGGGGAGCGGGCGTGGGGAGGGGTGTGGCTCGCCCAGCTTCCCACAGTGGCCACCCCTGAGCCCTAAAGTCCGTGCCTGTAGCACCTGGAGCAGGAATTGGGGGGGCAGTCACCCCGGATTTTCTTGTGCGCTCAAACTGTTATTTAGCTTCTACCTTGTGACTTCCGCAGCCGCCATGAGGAGAGCAGCCACCCTGCGGCTCGTCCCTGAGCGTTTCCCCGGCCCCCGGCTGCCTCGGAGGCAGGGCGGGCGCGGGAGCAGCTGTCGTCGGGGCCCAGTGCCGGCCGCGGGGGCTGCTCACGCGGGAAGCCAGCCCGGGAGCAGCGTGGTTCTGCTGAGACTCGGGTGCATGGAGGTGACACCCCCCGGGCCCCGGGAGGAGGCCGTGGCCGGGCGGGCGTGCGGGGCCGACTCACCTGTTTCCGGTACACGTAGCACGCGGCTATGGCGACCATGGTGGACTCGCCCACGAACCCGGCCAGGAGGGAGCCCACGCCCAGGGTGGCGCCGTGGACCCTGGGGAGGAGACGGCAAAGGGCCCAGTCAAGCCAGCCCGCGGCGCTCAAACCCGGGGAGGGGCACTGGGCTCCTCTGGCCTCTGCAAGGGCCGAAACCAGTACCCGCTGCGCGGGGAAGGCCCTGGAACCAGCCAGCTGCCTCCCACGCCCCCAGGTCTCAGCTGGCTGGGCCCTCACGCCCCCTTCCCGGGAGCCAAGGTGAGGTGCTCCCTGCTGTCTGGCACCTTCCCTGTGCTCGTCACACCTTGGAGGTGCTCAGCGAACACCGTGCATGGGCCTGGCCCAGAAAGCACCTCTCCAGAAGGGGACAGCAGCCCCTGACTCTCCCTGCAGACACGCCGGCCTGCCTCTGCGCTCCCAGCCCTGGATCGGCTTGCGGGTTTCCCATGAATGGGCTGGCAGAGGCCTCGTGCTGTGACATCTGTGGGTGTGCTGTGAGGCCCCCCGGCCTGGCACGTGAGAGCAGGTCCTCTGCGCAGGCTCAAGCCAGAGCAGGCTGATCCTGTCCTCTGCGCCTGCCTGAGGGCGCAGCAGCCTTCAGCTGCCAGCAGGACCAAGGAGCCAGCTGGAGCTTCTTAACAGAGGGCATGGAGGGCCTCCTGGTGGCGCAGGGGTTGAGTCTCAGCACTCTGAAGCTATCAGCAGCCACCGCAGCACGAGTTCGATGCCCGGCCAGGGAGCTCCCTACAGGGCGCAGCAGACCTCTCCTGTGTCCCCGCTGCTCCCCTCAGTAGTGCACTTCAGCCGATCTGCCTGTTCTGCTCCCCGCTCTATGTCTGGGGAATCCTCTCACTACCCCCACCCCTCTGGCCTGCACCCCAGATCTTCTATGCGTAAGTAAATAAATCTTAAAAAAAAACAACAAAGAGCATGGAGCCTTTGCATCTCCATGTTTACAAGTCAAGGGCGTGGGAAGTGCATGGCGCGGACGCCGCGTTTCTCCAGGCCAAGATGCTCAGGAAAGGGACCGACCCAAGCGCGAGAGCAAAGCCAGAGGCCCGTCGGAAGCCGGCTCGGGCTCCGTCGCTCCCACCTCGTCTCCCGTGCGCCGCGGCCGGTGACTGGCCCTGACCCTGGATGCGGCCGCCCCCGCTCCCCAGGCCCACGGCCCCCCACGTACCCCAGGTAGGGCAGGACCACGAGGCTGGTGATGAGGACGATGATGCGCAGCACGGAGCTGGGGGCCAGCACGAAGGTCTTCTTCAGCGTCATCAGCCACCCGGTGAGGTGGGCCCGCACGGTGACTGCGGAGAAGCGGGGCTCGTCGGCCACCCCGTCTCCCGCCGCCGCCCGCCCAGGGCCTGGCCTGCCCCGGGGTGGATGCGCCCGGGGCCCCCACCCTGCCCAGCTCAAGCTCCGGTCTCCGGGAAGCTCAGCAATGCGGCGCCGTGGTCACCGCCCAGCCTGTGGGGGACACGGGGCGGGGCGAGGGGCGGGGCGACCCGTGAGCTCCCCGTTTTCCCTCCCCCGCCCCGGCCCCTGAGGAAAGGGCAGCAGCGGACAGGCCAGCCGACGCCACGCGGCCAAGGCTCCCCGAGCAGCGGGGCTGAACGCGCTGCGGGGTGAAGGGGGCCCCGCGCGTCCTCGCCGGCGCGCTACCTGGAACCGGGAAGAAGGAGAAGATCCGCAGGGGCACCACGCACAGCTCGGCGAAGGCGAAGTCCACGCCGATGATGTCGATCAGGATCTTCTCGGAGACGTTTGGGGTCCAGAACATCACAAAGCAGAGCTGGGAGAGGCGGGTGGCGAGGCCGTGAGCGCCGGGCTGGGGGAGTCGGGGTCCCTGCCGGCGTGGGCCGGGAAGAGGGGGCCCTGCTGCTCCGGCAGCCGCACCCCAATCTCTGTCAGGCCCAGCTGCATGTGCCACTTCTGCCTGCAGGGACCCTGGGGGACCCCGGCAGCGGGGTGGGGTGGGGAGCACGTGCACCCCAGTGGGTGCCCAGGTGAGAGGGAGACCTAGCGCTGAGGCACGCTGCAGGGGAGGGGGAGGGGAGGGTCAAAATGGGGGGGAAGAGCACAGGGAGTGGAGAGGGGCAGGGGGCTGGGGGAATCACAGGGACTGCACCTGAGCGGGGAGCCAAACACTGCCCAAAATGAACAGTGATGTAATTAATTTAAAACATTTTAAAAAGCTCCCCCCTCCCCCCCCAAAAAAAAGACATTTCCAAAAAAACGAGTTTCTGGGACATTAATAAGATGAAAGCAAAAAAGGAAAACCCACGGTATGACAGCGAGACAAAGCTGAAGAAATGCCCAACTCTGACAGCGCAGGACAAAGGCCTGGGGGTCCACGAGAAAGGATTTTAGAAACACGCAGTCACTGGTGGTGCAGGGGCTAAGTCTCAGCACTGTGGAGCTGTCCGCAGCCACTGCGGCACGAGTTCGATCCCCGGCCAGGGAGCTCCCCACAGGGCGCAGCAGACCTCTCCTGTCTCCCCGCTGCCCCCTCAGCAGTGCATTTCAGTCAATCTGCCTGTCCTGCTCCCCACTGTCTCTGGTGAATCCTCTCACCCCCACACCTCTGGCCTGCACCCCAGCTCTTGTATGCATAAATAAATCAATCTTTAATGGAAAAACAACACGCAGTCGGGGTGACAGCATGGGTGAAGGTGGAACGCGTGGGTGGGCGTCTCTGTCCAGGTTTGTGTGATTACATGCCTTGGCATTTGCACAACGGCGAAATCCCCCAAAGAGGAGTTCTCAGTGTGTTCCCTTTTAAAGCAACTCGGCCGAAATGAAAGCCCAGTGTAGGAGGCCCGGCATCCAGGTACCTGAGTTCCAGAAGAGGGAACAGAAAACCCGAGAGCTGAGAGACGTGTGTCTCCAGTCCGGCGTTTCCGTCATGTGGACAGAGCGGACGAATACAGGCCTGGACCCAGGGAGACCAGAGGCCGCGCGGCTGTGGACCCAAAGCTCACACCGAGCGCTGCAGCAGCGTGTGGAGCAGCAAGTTAGGAGGGACATGATTGCTACCCCGGGACTCGAACCCAAGCTACCGATCAAGCGTGCTCAGGAGGAAAACGTCTCTGAGACCTCAAAATAATCCACGTCCCGTGCACTGTTTTCCCGGCAGGGAGCACACTCGGCAAAGCCGGGAAACAGGAAGAAAGAAAAAGTTTCGTCAAGAGAAAACGGCAGGGGGAGCCCCTGGGGAGAGGGAGATCCCAGGCGGCTGGACAGCCCCACAGGCCAGCGGCCTCGGGCTGGCCAGAGGCTCTTGGAGATGAAACCCTCGAGGGCATCTCCACAGTGAAAGGGAATGTGGGAACAGCCGGCAGGCCAGTCCCAGAAAGCTAAGGAAAATGATGGTCAAGACAACGATTAAGTCCAGGTGACCCTAAAACTTCAGGAAAGCACGGGAGCTAGGACGAGCTGTCAGAGCCCCCCGAAGTCAGACTGCACCCAAAGAGCTGAGGAGGGGCAGTCTGGGAGAGGAGCCAGAGAACGGGCGGGGGGCGCTGCAGAGGGCAGCAGTCTCGGCAGATCCGACTTCCCCAACGCTGTGTGTGGTCCGATGCGTTACAAAACCCTGCACCGAGAAGTCTGAGAAAGCAGCTTTAGCAGAGGAAGTTAAAAAAAGGCCAGTCCCATCAAACATAGCTCTCTCCTTAAGATGCAACTGATTTCTCCCCCAAATGAAAGCAAAAACAGTAGAGTGAATTCGTGCAACGGCGGAACACTGGCGTTTTAGAATATAACACGCGTTAGCTTTGGGTAAATTAGACGTCACGGGTTAGGCCGGTCCTATTTACTATGCTGTGTTGAAATAGTAAAAAATAAAAACGCAAACACCCACAGGATCTATTAGAAACGTGTTTCACCGTATAAAAGCGCGGAACTTTTGTTTTCAGGTCTTTTTTCGGCATCTGGGAAGATGACACTGCAGGCTTTTAAAAACGACAGACGCACCGTCACTGCGCCCCTCGCTGATGCTAGCACTCACACCCCACCACCGACGTGAAAAGTACTTCCTCAGATGGGGCAGCCGGGGGCTCGGAGACCTTATTACCTAGTGGCCTGGCCAAGTGTCCCTGTCATCTCCCACGGGGAGGCTGCGGGCGTGACATGCTGAGAGGCACTCACGCCCACAGCCCAGGGACCACAATTTCATTTTAGAACTTCAGAGGGACACTGAGCGCAGCATTGGGGGTGATCCATCTCCCTGACAGTGACAGATGGCGCACCCCTCCTTCCCAACACCCCACAAGCAGTGGGGCTGTAAGGAATTAAGCAAGCATCACCACACGTCTGGACCCCGTTCTGTGCCTTTGACCCAGGGAGGATCTGCCCCCCTATTTCCTCAGTGGTCTGTAAAATATACCCAGGCACATTCTTCTAAACGCTTCGGCTTCCAGATGAACCACTGTGCGCGTTATTGATTGTAACCGGCGATGGTCTGAACGTGCGAGCTCAGCCTCCCTCACGATCTCCGTGCTTTGCAAAATCACTTTCAGGTGGCTCCAGGATCCTGGGGGGCTGCTCACCCGAGGTGTGACGGGGAGCCCTGCTTAGCCCCCACCAGTGCTGCAGGCTGCTCATCTTGACCTAGTCCTGCAGGTGCCATTGATCCGAGGAGCCCTGCTTCCTTCCCTTGGGGGATAAATAGAAAAACCAAGATCTGGGCATCTGGGTGGGTGGTTCTGTGCTGCTGGCTGCTTCCTAATGAGATAATATTGACAGAAAGATGTGCAGCAGAGAGCCCAGCCCCACAGCTGCTCCAAGAACAAATCTTCATTATCGGTAGTTCAGTAGGTTTGGGTTCCGGTTTGGAAAAGTCGCTGTCATTAGACTCTGCAAGTATTTGGGGAGCGCAGCATGCCTTGGTCACCTGGGGGGCATGTTCGGAGTTAGGACCTCAGTGGGTGAGCTCTGTAGAGTGACAACCTGGTGTGTCTGCGCACAGACTCCTCAGCTTCAGCTGGGCGAAGCAGAGCCGTGAGGAGTCCCCTTTGCTTGCTTTTCAAAGTCGAGATAAGACCAACCTGCCTGCCTGCCTATTTTTCCATGTATTTTATTGTCAAGACTTAGACTGAAATGACACATTGGCAAATAGCATGAGGTTTCTTTTTAAATGGGTGTATCCAGTCCTGTTCTAGACCCTGGGTGGGTAGAGCCTGGTGCTGACTGTGCTCTGCTGAGCTGCAAACAAGTGTGCCTTACACAGTTAATACGGTAATTACAGTCTGGGATAAAACTGAGTTTCGCAATAAAATTAGGAACAGCAAAATCCAAAAATGTGTAAACAAAATCTCTCATTTTGCCTATGAAGTACAGTTAAGGACAGTTCTGCTGAGATTCAATTTGTTTTCCTTGGAAGAACGAAAGAAGAAATAGAATACTGGTAGCTGGCCGGCTACGAGGGTGTGCACTTAATGACCTTAATGTTTTTCCAATCAACAGTTTTAAAAGTTCTGTACTGAGATTAAAAAAAAAAATTGCATTTCATCACATCAAAAGTGATAGTTTCTTCCCAAATCAAAATAAATATGATCAGAGCTTGGGGGGAGGGGAGGAAATCTACAGCTGAACACAGGCCTAGTCTTAAAAATTTTTAAATGGGTTTCTTTCTTGAAAAATATCAGTGTATCAGTTATAAAATTCTATTTTTAAAAATAATTGAACGAATAGTTTGCGTTGAGATGCACAGCTCTCCAATTATAATCTCATAGTAATTAAATTTGTAAAGCTCAAGAAAAAATAGAAAAACAAAATTACCTATGTTATCACTTAGATTTGATGAAATTGCCAAATACACGCATTTCATGATAAGAGTCGGGGCGTCTTTCTTAATTAAGACGACTAAATCCTTAGTAAGGCAGCAGTGAAGGAAAACAGATTTCAAAAATATATTTCAAACAGCAGGGGGCGCCATGGCCCAGCCAACAAAGGCTGCTCAGGCTGTCACATCCCAGCCCGTTCCATGTCTGAAGATTCTTTCCTATTCTTACCTGATTGGAAGACTAGCAAGAGAAGAACCCCAGGCTCTTCTCCGTGATGGTCTGGTCAAATGGGAACCCGTGCAGGGAGGGGGGTTCTGTTCTATGGGTACAGAGTTGGGGGTTTCTGTTGGACAGTGCAGTTGCAGTTCTGCAGTTCTGCAGGGGGGTTGGGGTGGTCATGCAGCCACCAATGCACTGACGTAGGAATGGTTACGATGCCATGTTTAGGGCGCGTGCATTTGTTTTGGGGGGCACGCACGGGGCTGGCAGGCTGGGCGGCCGGGAGGCTGGTAGGCCTTCCAGCCCCGGCAAATCTATACACTTTTCTGGGCTCTCTGTGTCTCTTCCTCTCATAGCCGTTCCGCCATAGCCGTTCTCCACCCCTCTCTCTCCTACCCCATCCTCTGTGACGCCTCCTTCCAGGCTCAGCCTCCAGGCCGCGGAGTGCCCCCTCATGCAGGCCCACACCCTACTCCAGTGTCCACATCAGGCAAGCGTTCCCCGAGCCCAGCCCCCACACGCCTTCTGCATTCAAGGCCGCAGGTGAGGGCCGCAGAGGCCAGCAGCGCAAAACCCTGAGTGTCTTCAATTCCCCTACAGCATTTAACACAATTAAAAAATATATTTCAAAGTCGGAAGCTGCCACACATTATGCGCGTTCCTTTGCTCTCGTTTTAAGAACGCGTGTGGCCTGTCATGTTAATTATTATGCCCACATAAGAGCACAGGTGGCGTGGGGGGGCCTGTCTGAACTGCTGTCTCCCGAGATTCCCCCGTAGGGTAAATGAACTTGATCAGGCCTTTCTACTGCTGACCTTTGGGGCGGTCACGTGCAGCCTCGATTGCGCTAACGCAGGAGGCGCGTGGGAGTGTGGGCAAGGGGCGCGCGCCTGACTGTGGGCCCCTGCAGCATGGCGGGGGCGTGTACAGGTGGGCGCACCTGGGCCTGGGGGTGGCGGCTACAGGGGCGGCGTCACTCAGATGACTATGGCGAGACAGCTATGGGAGGACGAGAGGCTGCAGAGAGTGATCCCCAGAGAACGCCGGAGAAAGCCCAAAGAGTAAGGATTCGCTGGGGGCTCCCTGCCTTGCAGTCTGCAGGCTCACCCCCAAACAGCTGGGGTAGAAAGATCATTAAAGCCTGAAAAAGCCACTGCGGGCTCTGGGACTCTTTTTACCCTTCCGCTAGAACTGATGGAGACCCCGCCCTGTGCTTGCTGGCACCATACCCCTCACCAGTAAGCTGCCCCCTCTGGGACCTGTGTCCATTTAGCCTGGGGGACCTCTGGACCTTTGAGGGGCGCGTGTGGGGAGAGCGGGCTTCCTGGGAGGGAACCAACTCTCCAATTCCTCGTTATCTGCCAAGACTCACTTCCGCCTCCTGGGTGTGTGGACCACGTGTGCAGTCTCCACCTCGGGGAGCGAGTGGGGGGCGTGGGGGGATCTGGCAGAAACAAAGCCTCCAACGGGCCGCCTGCTTGGAGACGCGGGGTGGCACGGCTCCGTGGCCGGAATAAGGCCGCTGGCGTCTGCCCGCCGGTGGCCGAGCGACAGCTGGGGGGTTAGTTCGGCCACAGGAAGGTGAGCCTGGGGCATTCTCGGAGACTGAACTTTTAACTCTGCAAGGGGGGCAGAGCCGGCCAGGTCTGAGGGGGCAGAGGCTCTTCCTACTGGTCAGCTGGGCCTTTGCAGCTTTCTAGCAAAGCACAAGGAATGAGGCTTTGCCTAACGGGCCGCAGCTAAGAATCAGCCATCAGGCTGATCGGATGTCAAAATCTCCTCACCCAGGAAGCAGCGACAGAGACTAGCTCCACTGCCCATTGTGCCCGAGTTGGAAAGGGGGAGGAGGGGAGCCTACCGGAAGGAGAGGCTGCCCAAGAGGCCCACACCTCATAAGGCTCCTAACTGGGGAAACTGAGGCTGGGCCAGGCACTGCTGGGCTGGACTCCACGCCTGTAGGGAATGTTCCTCCCTTTCACCAGGCTGCTCAGAACTTGAGAGGAGCAGGTGGCAGGGATTAGGGGGCTAAAAATACTGCCGTGGTCCCGAACCTCACTGCCCTTCCAAGGTGGCTCGGGAGAGACCAGGCCGAGCGCCTATTTACAGCATTAGCACTTGTGCTTCCTGAGGACGCGTCCAGGGGAGGGCAGAAAGAGCGCCCACTGGCTGGACCTCGCTGAGGGGGCTACCTCCGGGCCAGAGATGACCCGACAGGGCAGGTGTTGCTTTCTGCTTCCTGCACCCACGAGGGGTCTCAGGCCTCAGGTTCTGGAGCTTTAAGGAGCTTGAAATGCCAGATCGCACCTTAAATTCTGTGTGGCCTCTGCCCCTGACACTCGGAAATTTCCAGGCTTGGAGGGCTCCAGAGGGCAAGGAAAGAAAGAGGCCTGCGGCGTGCTGGGTCCAGGCTGTTTGTCGACTACCCGCTCCACTGAGCAGCAGCCTCCCCACTAATCCCTCCCAGATGAGGCCGAACTCAGGGAGCCGAGGGCCCAGGTGAAGAACAGCCTCTGGGCCCCGGGCACTGGCGGCCGGCAGGTAGGGGGTGTCTGCAGCCTCCTGCGCTCTGCCCGCTCACGGCCTCTCTCACAGAGGCCTGCAGGTGAGCCAGACACTGCCCACGAACCTCCCTCTCCACAGGGGCGAATCTCATGGGCAAGTAAGGTCAGGAAGGGGAAAACCCGAATATGCTGAGCCCGAAAGTGTTGAGCCCAGGACAAAGAGCTTTAAAATGCTTCAAGTCAGAAGAGCAAATGCAGTGAGCTAGCAGGCCTGCGGGTCCTTCCAACGCCCCCCTTTGCTTTGACGTCGAACCCGCACAGGGAGCACAGGCTGAAGAGGGGCAGCGCAGGAACAGGCCAGTTCCTGGAAACCAACCTATGGAAGCGCTACTTGGCCACTCAACATTTGTCAGATTTACTAATTTCTTAAAAATGTGTCTCTCTTTAACTCTTCCATAGCTCACGCTTTGTACTAGGAGGCTTGTCAGGGTCCCAGAGAGCTGTGTCAGCTCCAGGGGTTGTGGGGCCTCCCTTATACCCACCTGTCATTCTGCTGCTGCTTCCTCTGACTCTCTAGCGCCCCCTTCTTTTGACCTTCACTCTTCTCTACGCCCCTGACTTTCAGTCTCTCTGTCCCCCTGATCCTTATTCTTGCCCTCCTGACTTTCTCTGGGCTTACTACTCAGGGGGCGCTGGGTACAGCTGTGCAGGTTGTTCACTGCACAAGTGACTGCGGTGCCCATGAAATCGATCTAGATGAATACCCATTTTTTTTTGTAAAACGGGGTTGGGGAGGCCTCAGCACAGCCAAACTTGTGCTTTGTATGGATTCTTGTACAGAAGAAGGGCCCCCTCTCTTGGAACTAGCACCCTAAAACTAGACCAGCAGGGAGCTTAAGAAAACGCTACGTGTTCTTAAAATGTCACCGTGAAGTCAAAATGGAAACTAGTCAACTAAAATCAACGATGAAAACGTCCCTTTTATATCATTTGCTATAAATTCGAGAAAGAGTAAAAAAACACGCTTGGGGGAAGTTGTTATGGTGCCTTTGGCAACCCCATTCACAGCTGCTTTGAACTGGCCTCGAATGGGCAGGGAGGCCCATTCGTTCTTCCGGACACTCCTTCCTCACCACGCATGCCCCACCCTGGCCAGTGCTTCCGAGTTTACCCCGAATCTAGAATCCAGGAAGGAATCCTGTGAGTCCCCAGGGGGTTGTAAGACCTGAGGTTCTGTAAATTCAGTGTTACCAGTGTCTGTTCCCCAGAGCAGAATGCTGTTCCCGCTACTCCTGGCAAGGTCATGGCCGTGCTCCCCATCTGTGATGGCCATGAGGGGACACTAGTTCTCACTGTGCTTTACACAGTGAGGACACCATGGCCCCAGGGGCGGTCTGCCCCCAGCCCAGTGGAGCTTATCCCTACCTTAGCTCCCTTCCAACGTTGCCATGTGGCAGCTACCACTTAAAACGGTCCTTCTAAGGCCTCCCTGGTGGTGCAATGGGTTAAGCGCAGCACTATGATGCTATCCAGAGCCACTGCAGCACGAGTTCGATCCCCAGCCAGGGAGCTTTCCACATGGCGCAGCAGACCTCTCCTGCCTTGCCTGCTGCTCCCCTCAGCAGTGTGCTTCAGTATATCTGCCTGTTTTGCTCCCCACTCTGTCTCTGGTGAATCCTCTCACCCCTCACACCTCTGGCCTACACCCCAGCTTGTATGCAAAATAAATAAACCTTTAAAAAAAAAACAGTCCTTCCAGATGGGCTTAGATGCATGTATATTTGGACTGTGCTTTTCCTCCTCCCCAAACAGAGCCTGCCAGTCTGCAGGCGCTGTGCTAATAACCCTGGCATGCAGTGTCTGCTCCTGTACTGCTGAGGGGCTGCCTCTTTAGCTGACCCTTCTATCACCTGGAAGCTAATCTCTGGATTGACCAGAACTCCCCCTTTCCTCACCTCACGCCCCTCAGACGGTCTGCAGAAAGAATCAGAGCTCCGGAGCGCTCCTGCAGGTGGCTCCAAGGCGTGACAGTGAGATGCTGGCAGACACGGTCGCCATGTCTGTTCTAAGCCCCTCCTCAGCTCAGATCCCCTTCCAATGTGCTGTTCGTCCTGAAGGTTATTTTTTTGTCCAAACCTTCTGGATAAGCGAATGAGGGGGAGAACTAACATTTGCAGTAGGAAACTCTAAATTCTAAACTCTGTACCGGGGAATAAATGAACGTGTCACTTCCGCATGCTGAAATATCAGTCTCTTATCCACGAGTCAAAACTAACCCGACCGTGACTGTCCACGGGAAGGCGGTGCCGACGCCAACGGCGGCCTGTTCCGATGGGGAGACGAATGTCTATCCTGGACAGGACACATTTTCCCTCCGAAAAGCAGTTGGTGGGCCCCTGAGCACCTGCAGGATGGACGGGGTCAGCTCATCAAAGACTGAGGGAGAGTAGGAGGCCCCTCTCAGAGGGTTCAAGACGGAGGGGAAGTGGGGGCCCGAGAGCAGGGCTGGGAAGATGCCCAGACCGCACAGGTGAGACGCGGGGGGCCTCAGGGAAGCTTCTGCACCATCGCCCGCTGGAGAAGATGACGGCTGGGCTGGGCTTCTCTCGAGGGTCTGGACTCTGCTGCAGGTTACAGCCACAACCCCGGAAAGTTTTAAAATTAAAAAAAAAGAAAAACAGACTTGAAGGGAAAGGGTCTCTGAACAGCGTTCCAGGACAGTCAGTCTGAGGAGAAGACAGTCGCAGCCGATTGGCCGCTGGCCTTCTGCAGCCTTATCTCAGAGTTTAAACAGAGTCACGTGGCTGTTGACCCTTCGATGGGCTGTTCTGTGCCAGCAGCAGGTGGATCCCGGCTGGACCCCACCTCGGCTCAGACGCGGCCACGTGGCGCCCCCTGCAGGCGCAGCGGCGGCCAAGAAGGAGCGTAAGCGCCCTACCGACGTGCTCGCGGAACAGTAACTGTAGGGAAAACTTACTTTTTGTGTGTCTTTTAAAGGCAGTTGCTCTAGCCAAGATGCTGAACAACTGAACCAAGATAGGACTAATGGATGTGAGAGACCTCCTAGCTGCAAACACGAATTCTACTGTTTTTAGTGCTGAAGAAACCCCCATCTCAAGTGAGGTGCTGTGGCGGCTCCGGGCGGGCCCAGGGCTGAGGTCTGTGTCCCCAGGCCGGAGACGGGCAGCTCAGACCCTGGCCAGGAGGAGCCTTTGGGCCCCTGTGGCCCCTCTCTGGGCCATTCCATTTCTTTTTTAAAGTCATTTCCTCTTCTGAAAAAAAACCAAGATGGGTTTTGAGTAGCTCATCTCCAAGCTCATTTCCACCAAAGAATTCTGGGTGTCCAATTTCCATGGGGAAAATCTACCCGGGGATATTTTCAGTTACAGACGACTTTTAGTTCTAGGACAAGAATAATTTAAAAATGAAACTGGGGCCTCCCTGGTGGCCTAGGGGTTAAGTCTCAGGGCTATCACGCTGCAGCACGAGTTCGATCCCCAGCCAGGGAGCTGACCCACAGGGCACAGCAGATCTCTCCGGTCTCCCCGCTGCTCCCCTCAGCAGCGGATTTCAGTAGATCCGCCTGTTCTGCTCCCCAATGTTTCTGGTGAATCCTCTCACCCCCCCACACCTCTGGCCTGCACCCAGCTCTTCTATGCAAATAAATAAGTCTTTAAAAAAAAAAAAGAAAAGAAACCTCTAGCTGGAAAACCAAAACCTTTCCTTAAGCAGTTATCTCAAGCGAACCTGCCACTCTTGTTTGGGAGACACAGACCTTCGCGTGGAAGGAGCACAGAGACGCCCTTGGGCCCAAACTGGTCCATTGTCCACTGGACTCGACTCTGACTATGGGAAGACAGTTAAACTGTGCGAGGAGGCGGAGGCCCAGCGCTGGCGGCACAGACATCGGGGACCCACACCCGGCAAGCCCAAGTCACAGAACCTGGCGCCCCCGTCACCTCCACTCTCGATCCAGCCTCCAAGAGCTGAGGTCTGCTCCTGGAATAGAAACCTTCTCTGTTTTTCCTAAAGCACGCTCTGAAGCTGTCCGCTGTTTTGCTAGTATTTGGGGGGAACTATGGAAAAACTCGCACAGCAGAGAGAAACACTGCAAACAGGGAGCGGGGTTGCCTGGGAACCTGCCCCACCCGAGCCAGCTCGCTTTGGGACGTGTCTCCTGCAGAGGCGGCCTGCGGTAAGGCTCCACCTGTCTCTCCCCCGCCCCATTCCACCAGGGACGGACTGGGGTGGGGGAGGGGCGGTGGCGGGCTGGGGTGACGGGGCAGCGGGGGACACACCGGCCATGACTCATGACAGCCAGGGCTGTCATGGCTGGTTGTCTTGTGTTGCCCTGGTTACAAGTGGGTGTTGGACCCGTGGATGCAGCGTTCAGCGATGGGCTTTGGAAAAACACCCATGGAGTAGCTTGATTTAAAGGACCACGACCCGGAATTGTCAGCCTCGGTGGCTGATCCAGCGGTCATTAGAGCCCGGTGACCGTGAGCAGCCTCCCCAGCGGCAGCCTCGCCATTAGGCATGTGATGGGAACGGAGCACGCCCAGCACCCCGACACGCCCAGCGCCCCGACACGCCCAGCGCCCCGACATGCCCAGGCTGCACCATTTAAATGGAGACTTTCCATGGCACTTAGGTGCAGCCACAGCACCAGCGGAAGACCAAACTGAGGTTCTGTTTCTCTTCCTCTCGCCTCCCTCTTTAGAACCCAAACACAGCGCGTCAGGTTGCCGGCAAATGACCTGGGTTTGTGACGACTGCTGAATGCGATAAAACCACCTCAGGTAACAGACCACGGGCCTCGGGTGATCGAGCACGTCAGTGTTTTCTCCAGGTGTCTGAACCTTCTCTTGTCCGTCTGAACCACCCGAGGGCCCACAGGGGGAGGGTGTGTGTGTGTGTATCTGGGCTGAGCCCAGGATCACCCGCAGGCCCCCCAAGCTGGCACTGTCCACGCGTGTTCGTGGCAAAAGCCCCGAGACGGAGCACAGCTGGGCCCCCAGGAGGTGCAGGATGATGAGTAAGTGGCATGTGGCAGGGTCAGCCCGAGCAGGGAAGGAACTTTCCCGAGGAAACTGGGATATGACCAGGCACACCTGGAAAAGGGGCTGGTTGGCGCCGCATGTTTAAACCTGGACAGGAAATGATTCAGCTAAAGTATTGTTAGAATTAAAGGCCAAGCCTACCTTTCTTAACACTTTGTGTGCCGGTGCCCTTTCAATTTCCCAGCCCTTGGGGCCGGCCACTTTCTGTGCCACCGCATGAATGGTGGAAGCAGTCAATAAAACACACACAACTCCTGAACGACTGGATATCAAAAAAACTGTCATATCTCTCATAAAACACCTTACCCTTACACCAAAACAATGTGTAAAGCTTCTAGACCGAGGACGACCAAAGAAATAGCTTCTAATAGTTCCAAATCAATCCACGGTGGCATGAAAAACCAGAGACTAGATGAACACGTATTAATACGTGAGCGGCCGCCTGATACTGGTGACAAAAACACGCACTAATACGTGAGCGGACCACAGAGTGCTAAGCACGTAAGAGGTGCAGAGAAATGCCAGGAGTCGACCCCTTACTTCCAGATTCGACGACCTTCTTGAAAAACGATCGTTCATATTTTGGGACAAAACTGTTCTGAAGAGTTAACTAACCCAGCGCAACAGCACATTGCGCAGTATAAGACGTCTCCCTTTTCCAAGTAAATTTCCCCTTTGAAAACACACACACGCGCGCACACACACACACACGCACACGCAGCGGGAGGGAGAAAGGTCTCACCGTTAGCGACAAAGCCATGCACACGAAGGTGAACTTCTTGATGTGGGCGGCCGTCACCGTGTTGCTCGTGCTCACCAGTTTATTGCTGGGGTTGTTCTGGGGGAAGGAAAGGACAGTGGTGACCGGCTCGGGTCATCCGGGGAGGACAGCACCCGCGTCTCCCAGAGCACCCCGAGTCTGCTCCCTGGATGGGAGAACAGACGCTGAACGACCCCGGAAGGTGGCCACACGCAGCCGCCGTGCCTGTCGGGTCCCCTCCAGCCTCCATGCCCACCGCCCCGAGTGCCCTGGCCGCCCGGTGACTGCAGGCCCTCTTCTCCCCACCGAGCGGGCAGGTCCTGCTGTCCTTCGCGACCTAGGTCCCCAAAGGAACCCCAAGCTTGCCCGGAAACGCACTTGGGGTTTGTTCCTCCTCCGGCCCTTGCTGGTGGTCTGGCAACACCCCGGTCTGCAAGGCGCTTGTGTGGAGCCAGCGGGGTGCCGGGCTGGTTCTCTATGATCTGGCAGGCGGGAAAAGGAAGCCTGGGGCCCTCGGCGGCTTTTTCAGGCTTTTAATGTTTTTTGCAGCATTTGTAGAGCGGCGACCAGTGCAGGGCAGGCCGGGGGGCAGGCCGGCGAATCTTCACTCTCTCGGGGCTCCCTGGCGTTCTCTCGTGGTCTCTCTGCGGCCCCCGCTGCGCAGTCCCGTGCCGCCCCGCTCAGTTCTCTCCCGCCCCCTTAGATGCTCGGCCTCCGGCCCATGGGGCCCCTTGCGCAGGCCCCGCCCTACCCCAGGTGCCTCGTGCCGGACCGCAGGGGTCCATCATTGATGCCAATGGCGGGAGCGCGGAAAATCCTGCTAACTTCGTTTCCCCCGCGGCTCCGTTCCGTAACGCCGCCCTGATCCTGTAACGCTCTGGCCCCTGCTGTGGCCGGGCGGCCACCAGGCTGCGTGCAGGGGCAGACCCGTTCCCGCTGCGAGCCCCGAGCCTCGCGTGGGTCTCTGGGATAAAGGATGCGCGTCCCACCCACCCCTGCAGCTCTTATAACTCAGCTCAGCTGCTCCTGAGCAGGGAAGGGCTCCAAAGCCTGTGAGATTGAGTATTAAGCCAGCACTGCAGGTGGCTCAGCTCCCCTCTCCTCGTCTCTCTGCATCTGGGGCTGGCCGAGGTCACCCACCCCAAGGAGGGCAGCCGGCTGAAAACCAGCGGAGAAGATTAGCCCTGCCTCCTCATGGAGCCTGCTAGCCCCAGAGCTGACTGACCAACACACAGCCCGGCACCTGGCTCCCGCGCCCCCAGCAGAGTATGCGAGGGTCCCTCCTTAGAGTTTTTAATGTTTCATTTTATTTTGGGGACTGAGGCAATTCCTGGATTCCTGCTCCCTACAGGTGTCCCTTTGGAATATGTGTTCACGCTTCTTTGTTTTTAATTTGTTGTATTACTATTTTTGTTCCTGTGGGGTGCCAGCGGTTTACAACGCTGTACGTGGCCTAGGGGTACAGTGACCAAGGGGTCCAGGCTCACAGCTCTTCAGGGAAAATGTACCCACCACCAAAGCCCCACAGTCACCCACTGCTGTCCTCAGGGGTCCCTTCCCGCTTTCCTCACCACCCTCCCTCCCCAGACTCAGTTCTACATTCAGATTTCTAGGTATGTTTTTCGTTTAGTTTGGTCTGACCCTTTGTTGAGTTTCTGTGTCCGTGTCTGAATGAAACCATCGGTATTTGCCTTTTTCTGACTTATTTCGCTTGGCATCACCCCCTCCAGTTATACCCAGGTCGTGGTAAATGGCAAGAGTCCACGTCTGGGTGTACAAGGCTCCTTTCAAGTTAGACAAGAGCAGAACGCTTTGCCGCCCTGGGGCAACGGGTCCACATCCCGAGGTATGGCTGGGAACGCCCAGGGGCTGATGTGCTTTCCATCCCAGGGACTGATCAGCGGACGCCGTGTTAATAAGACTGGAGCCATGGGTGGGGGTCTGGACTCTATCGCAGACTCACCCTCCCTAAGGCCAAAATCCAGTATTCAGTTTGACCTCTTTTCTCTGCCAATAAAAAGGCCAGGAGCTTGCTCTCAGCAGCCCCCTGCATCCTACAGCCTGCTCCACGACTGGTTTCTTTTCTTTATTAGTGTCACGTTGCTGACACAACATCCATCTTTTTCATAGCTGAGTAGTATTCCACTATGTCTTCAGATCACCTCTGCTAAGCCATCTGTTCTTGGGCACTTAGCTATGTCTGGGCTCTACAGCACATCTGCTTTTCCAAATCACAGACGACCACCCCAGCGAGGTGCAAATCACTGCAGGTGAGAGCTCCTGAGGCCCAGGAGCAGTGCCTTAGTGGGCACACTGGGAAGTCAGGCCACCTCAGGACACACACATCACCCACGGTGAGAGCCACAGGGCACAGCTCCTCCAGGTGCTACTTCTACAAGTGTGGCTGGAATACACCAGAATGCATCGTGAGAGTCCCGTCTGGGTTTCGTTTGTTGCCTAGTTGGCTTCAAAACATACCCTTTGCACGTGATAACTGTACAAAGAGAGAATTTGGGAAATTCTCCCAGCATACTATTTAGCTGGAACCATCAGAAGTTACAGGAGACATTTAAAATCTTGTATGCTAAAAAGAAATTTAGGACTTCAAGTGTCAAAGCAGTAAGTTCCAGAAACTGAAGAGCTGAAGTGTTGTTTGGGTGAGCAGACGTTCACATAAATATGGGCTTGGGGTGGCTCAGGGTCAGGCTGGGAAGCAGCTGGCAAGGCCCACAAGGGTTCCAAGCAACTCCTGTTTCTGGCTAGAGGTACGCTCGTTAAAGGCGTTTTTTTTTCAGAGTCTCTGTGATCATGAATAAGATGCTGTTTTTCTTGGATGCTCCCTGCGAAACTGTATAGTGTTGTATTGGGAAGTTTTATTATTTCAGGGTAGCCAAAACCAATTTTAGATGAGACACTGCCAGGCAGGAGCTCCTAACACTTCAGTGCCTGCGGTTTTCATCAAGTTTTATGATATCATCTCATTCTCCCAGAGCTAGGAAGTTAGCAAGGAGTCATTTCCATTTTGCTTTTCTAGGATTGATTTCTATACATGTGTTGGTGGAAATGAAAACCATGAGCGGCTTTCATCCAATCTGTTGCTAGAAATCATTGTTTTCCATATCTATAGAGGCTTTCGGCCGAGTGCGTCTATTGGTCCAAACCCACAGGGGCCAGGGAGGGCTCAAGTGTTAGTGCCACAGGCCCCCAAGGAGCTCCAGAAGCTCACAGCCTCCTACTGTGCCTCTAGGTCTTCTCTGGGATGGTGCAGTATTAGTCACACTACCCCAGAAACAGCATCAGTATATTAAATGACGTGGATAGTATTTTCCCTTTTGCAAACAAACAATTTCTCAATACAAATAACCCAGGAAAGGGCCTCCCTGGTGGTGCAACAGGTTAAGTGCAGCACTGTGAAGCTGTCCAGAGCCACTGCAGCACGAGTTCGATCCCTGGCCAGGGAGCTGACCCACAGGGTGCAGCAGACCTCTCCTGTCTCACCCGCTGCTCCCCTCAGCAGTGTATTTCAATAGATCCACCTGTTTTGCTCCTCACTCTGTCTCTGGTGAATCCTCTTACCACCCCACAACTCTGCCTACACCCCAACTTGTATGCATAAATAAATAAACCTTTAAAAAAAAACCAAATAACCCAGGAAAGTGGGGGCAGAGATGTCCGCGTGGAGAGCCACCGAAGGCTCAGCAGCGACTCCATGATGTTTGTCTCTGATGTTTTCTGAGGGAAATTTTCCACAATTACCTTCACCACCCCCCACATTAACCTTACAAAAGGAGGGGTGACTGGAAGCCCGAGGTCCCCCTTCTCACTGAGCCCTGTCCATCAAACGCTCACTTTAAAGAGTGTGTTCAGCGCTACACGCACACCGGTCCTCACCTTGTCAAAAGCAGGGTAGACGGCACGGATTTCTGTCAACCAGCCATATGGCATGTGGCCCACGGGGTATGTGGCTGTCAGAATCGCCACCGCCTGAGAGAGGGAGAGAGAGAGAGTCAGTGGGGGCTCCTGGCTGGCAGGTGCACAGCAAGCCGACTCAGGTGCGCCCACCCTGACAGCTGGCTCCACAATGGCGACAAACCCTGGCCAGGTCCAGGACGGCCCAGCAGGGGAGCGAGGGGCGGGCACTCCCCTGCCCCTGGGAGGGGGTGAGCAGCAGGGGCCACACCTGAGACTAGAGGACTCTCTTGTTTGACTAAATCCAGTGAGAATCAGGCTCCGTCCGCTGGGCCCAGAAGCCGAGCTCTTCGCCCACGTCCAGGCTCCAGAATCTTTGCTCCTCCCGTGGAGCCACACAGAACCGTCTCGTCTAACCCGATCCCTGAGTCTCCGGGTGGATTCTGAGCCCCCCCTGCTCTCTGGGTCGCCCGCTCAGGGCCCACCTCCAAGCGGCTGCGGGGCCAGCTGTGGGCCGGCATTAGGGTCTCCTTCCAACCCCACCCGCTTCCAGTCCGTTCGGCCAGGACAGCCCAATTTTGATTTATAAATTAAGTAAATATTTTTTCATTAGTTCCATGAAAATGAATTTCTTCCGTGAATGAAAAGAAAACAAAGCGCCTCACCTCACTGTGTGAGTTCAGCTCCCTGACCCTCCAGGGAGGAGGCCTGCTGGCTGCTCCTGCTTTACCAACAAACTTGGAGCTTGGAGGTGCCATGTGCCCAGTAGGGGAGAGGGGTAGCGAGGTGGAGCCACAGAGAGCATGGAATTGGGGCCTGGACTCCAACCGTCACTTCCTCCCCGAGTGCTGGTGGGAGTGTGGGACGCTCCGCCCTCTCTCCTGCCCCCTCCCCAGGGCCTGGGGATAGCCACGCCCTGCACAGGGCCGGGAAGTCAAGTTCAGTGCACACACATGACACGCGAACAGATGATCAATACCTGCCAGTTCTGCACACCCAGGCTGCTCTCCAGGCCTGGAGGACAATTTAGAAATAGCTCTAACATCAGGCTCGCCCTGTTTTCTAGGGCAAGACGATTTCCTGCACAGGTGAGGGGCTCCCCTACTTCGCCCTGAGCAGCTGAATCTGTGGCATTGAAGCCGAACAGCTGCCCAAATCACCCACAACGCCGTTCAGGATTCAAAACCCGAGTCCAAAACACACCGGCAAGAGCGCCTGTGCCGTGATGGACGGGCGGCTCATCCAAGCCCCCCAGGAGCGGCTTCCCAGGCGTGGCAACTGGCAGGGGCGCCAGGCGGGAGGCTGGCTGGCCCAGCGCTCGGGGCGAGTGCCCGCGGGAGCCCCCGGGAGCAGCCACCAGCCTTCCCGAAAGCTCAGCGGTCCAGAGACAGAATGAACTCTCCAAAGGGCAGCGGAGGAGACCAGTGAGGTCACCCTGTTTGTTCACCCCACGCTGGGAAGATGGAAAAAATGGTTCGGGTCTTTCTTTGGCTGCCAGTTTCCAGATACATGGCTTGGGTTGTAAAGGGCGGAGAAGGGAGCGCGGCTGGAGACGGGCAGACGGCCCGGGCAGGCGGGCAGGCCAGGGGTGAGCGGGTGGCCCAGAGCCCAGGGGCGGCGCTTTGGCTCCGGCTGCCCTGCCGAGGCATAGCGCATCATCCTCTGCGGCTGCAGCTGGCGGTGAACCACGCCCCAGCCCAGCTGCCCATCCGCGCTGAACCTTCGACCCCTCCACAACCTCACTAGGGTGTGGGTTTCAGGACCACCGACGGACGCCGAATCCCAGGATACTCAGCCCCTCATGGCCACCCACTGTCTCCATGGCTGTCCCTGCCAGGACTCAACCCCCCGCTGCCGGGGAATCCTCGAAGGCGGAGCCCGTGGGGGGAAGGAGTAGCCTGTAAGTGGCTCCTGAGTTCGAAGCCTCGCGGCCCCAGGGCCAAGGGCAGCGGGAAGAGGCATCGCAGACGCCACGGGAACAGAGAAGCCTTTCTGTGGGATTTGCAACGTGTGGATTCTGACAGTAGCCCAGCCTCTTGCCGGTCTTGAGTCCTCGCCTCAGTTTCCTCATGTGGTGAAGGGGAACGATGAGCTGGAGGTTTGCTTCCACAATCAGAAAAATGTAACACTGAGAGATGACACTCGGCTGAACGGCTTCCCAGACAGAGTGAAGGTGGCACCTCATTCCTGAATTACTGGAGCTCTTAGGTTGAACTGCAGATAAATCTGTCACCCACGCCACCATGCCCCCCAGCTTCCAGGGTGAAAGGGGCACCCTCACCCCCAGGAGGGGTCCTACCTCTGTAGCTGCAGAGCTGCCCCCAAGGTCCCGAGAAACGAAGAGGTTGACGATGGGCCTGCTGATCCTCTGCGTCGCCAGGATGAGGGCCAGCGGCCACCAGAAGCCCAGCATCTTTCTTATGGTTGCATCTCCCTGCACCAAGAAACGGAGACAAAAAATCCACTCAAATCTAGAAGCAGAAAAAACAGTTCAGAGCCCAAACCTTTTTGATGTCCAACATGAATCAATTCTCACTATTAAAAAATTATATAAGGAAAGGGGGGCTTCCTCGGTGGCGCAGGGGTCAAAGTCTCAGCACTATGAAGCCTTCGCCAGCCACGCGGCCGAGTTCGAGCTCCAGCCAGGGAGCTGCCCACATGGCGCAGCAGAACCCTCCTGTCTCCCCACTGCTCCCCTCAGCAGTGGATTTCAGTGGATCCGCCTGTTCTGCTCCCCACTTGTCTCTGGTGAACCCTCTCACCCCCCGCACCTCTGGCCTACACGCCAGCTTTTGTATGCATAAATAAATAAAGCTTTCAAAAATTATATAAAGAAAGGCCTCTATAGACAAGTCAACTTGAATTAAAATGAAACGTAGAGTCTTATTAGAAATTAACTCAGGCAGCTGGCAAGCGACTGTGAAATCAAAACACACTTTTAAGCTGGAAGGGTCCAAACCGCTGTTTTCCAGACAGACCTTAACCAGGCAGAACCCAGCTCCGCCCCGGGCCTGAGACACAGGTTTGAAATCTGTCATTTTTGTTGGCCCCCTCAAACCGACTGGCTCGAAGCCAGGCCAGCAAGAGGTCACGCTGAGAAATGAAAAATGACTGGCAGGGGCCCATGGGCTGTGCAGAGGAGTGTGGGTGCCTTTGTACTGGGTGTGGCGGGGCACATACACTCGGGGGACGCCTCCGAGCCATACAGTGTCGTGAACCCACACTAGTGCCGTCACCAAAAAAAAAAAAGGAAGAAAAATGATCATGATGAGTTTGGAGTCTGCCGGCCATAAACGCGCCTGGTTATCCGGCAGAGCCACCGATCCGCGCGTGCTGCCCGATGTCACGTGCGCGCTCCGAAGCCCGGGCCAAATAAAAGCGTGGGACAGAGAAGGTGGCTTCCTTAGGAAGGATCCCACACCCAGCACGGACGCCGTCTTTGAAGCCTGGCTTTCATTATGTGACTTTGATTCTGCGTGAGGCATAGTCACATTCTGGAGTCACCCCAGTCACCTCCATTCCCTAGATCTGTGGTGGCCTGATCGTCACCCTCAAGGCTAGCGAGGCACGAGTGGGGCGCGAGTTTGATCCCCGGCCAGGGAGATTCCCACAGGGCACAAAAGACCTCGCCTGTCTCCCCGCTGCTCCCTCAGCATGGATTTCATTAGCTCCGCCTGTTCTGCTCCCCACTGTCTCTGGTGAATCCTCTCACTGCGCCCCACCTCTGGCCTGCACCCCAGCTCTTGTATGCATAAATAAATAAATCTTAAAAGAATAATCAAAGGTGTATTCAAAGGTTCCAAGGATATGACGCCTTTGTGGACTCCAGGAAGACACCCACAGAGAGCTGTGTCTGCTCCTCCTGGCATGGCTCACTGAGCCTCAGACAAGGGGGCGATCAGGAGGCTGGAAGGCGACCCCCAAGATCTCCACCTCCAGAATTCATTGATTCTCCACCTGTGTGTCCCTGGGGCACTGCCCAGCCCCGGCACTCCGGGGAGACATCCAGGAGCCTGGCAGGTCAGACTGATTTCTCGTTTCCCGAGGGGGTGGGGTGAGCTTCACCCTGAACGCGTGGACAGACTGCTGGGGAGCGGCGGGCACGTACCCCCAGCTCAGGCCCACTCCGGTCGGGGATGATGTCGTGGATGTTCCTGTAGTAGCCCAGGCACAAGGTGGTGCAGCGCACGAGGGCGCCCATGTACAGGGACAGGATGGGAATGAGCAGAGGCTCCCGGCACTCCAGGTGGCTGTGGAGCAAGATGGCTACAAAAACGACCTGCGGGGAGAAACAAGAACAAGCCAGAGACCTGGTAACCCATCAGCGCGTCAGGTCATTCACAGGCCTCTCTCGAGGAATGAGAGGAAGAAGGCGGGACGTAAGGACCAAAATGCAACGTATTCTTCCGCACTGTGATGCAAAGTCCAACAGGGCTTAAAACTCCTTCACTGGGAATAGCCTCAGGCCAGATGTCACCTGAATCCGCTTGCAGGGCTAGGACAAGCCAGAGGGGCTTTCTCTGGACCTGAGAGCCTCCTCAACAAGGGCAGGGCCAGCTCTACCGCCAGCGGGCAAATGGCCCCAGGCCTGATGGCAAAGTCTCGGGCTCTGGGGATTCCTTCTACCCTTGCATGCTTGCTGCATCTTAGGCAAAGTTAGGGTTTTAATTTCTTTTGCCTTTAAGAAAACACATCCATGGGCCTCCCTGATGGCACCACGGGTTAAGTCTCAGCCTATGAAGCTATCCAGAGCCACTGCAGCACAAGTTCGATCCCCCGCCAGGGAGATTCCCACATGGCGCAGCAGACCTCTCCTGTCTCGCCCGCTGCCCCCCTCAGCAGTGTATTTCAGTCAATCTGACCGTTTTGCTCCCCACTCTTTCTCTGGTGAACCCTCTCACTGCCTCCCACACTTCTGGCCTGCCCCCAGCTCTTGTATGCATAAATAAGTAAATCTTTAACAACAAAAAGATTTCCCAAGAGCTCCCTGTAGAATGGAGGGATAATAGACCGTGTATTGAGAGGCCATGGAGGGCACTGAGCCAAGGGCACTGCGACCCCACAGTCACCCAAATATGTGCTAGTTGTGACGTCAGAGGCGTTGCAACACATTTGAGGTCAAAAGAAAGGTCAACACCTTGGCTACTAAACTTGAATTTCTACAACCTTCATGCTAGTAGGATTATGCACGCAGCTGACCCTGACCCATGGGGGTTGGAGCAGTGTCGGAGCCCCCAAAGCCAGCCCCTATGTAGTACAAACGGTGAGTATAATTTCTGATGCCCCCTTATTTAGCTACTGATCAGCTGCTCTCTGTCCACTGGCAGGAAGACTTTGCAGTGACGTCAGAGTCTATGGACACATATTTTGTATGCAGCGACCACCAGTGACACCCTCTGGACTGGAAGTTTTCTTTCCAATAGTTATTAAACGAAGAACTCGAATAGATTATTAGACGTAGGACTATTTGGGTTGTCTGTTTCTTCTTGGTGAGTTCTGTTCATGTCTAGAGAGAACTGGTCTATTTAGAGTAGGGAACTGAAAATCACTGTTGACCCGAAATGACTCTGGAGAGGCACGAGTGTCAGCCAGGCCCATCTTTCACCCTGATGTTAGGGATTTGGGGCCTCCTCCTATTATTGGTCATTTTGGCTACATGTTTATCAATTGATTGCTATTTTCACAGAACCACCTTTAGTCTTGTGGTATTTTTTTTCTGTTTTCCTGCTGTCAGTGTCACTTATTTCTGATATATTTATTATTTTTCATATGTCATGGTTTGGCTGTAATTGGCTCTTCTGTCTCTAGCCTTACTTTTAAGGTGAAAGGTGAGATGACAAATAGAAAATTTTCATTTTTATTCTAAAAGATGTGTACTTGGTGTGCTCTCCATTGTGTTCTGACAAGAAAGTAAGCTAGACAAAAGAAAGTGTTACGAAGAAAATCCTCAAGAAGACAGAATACGTTTACAGTCCTGTTCTGCATTTATTGATGTGGTAAATTCACGTTGCACTTCCAAGAAAATCTGTGTCGTGAATCCACAGCTCAGAGCAACGTGCGTCAAAGGTCAACTGTACTCATATTACAGGGATTTCATTTTCTCATTGGGTGAACAAATATTTACTGAAGTCCTTATTTGCTTTGTCGCGATGGACCACAGGAGGGGGGTGGTGACGAACATCCATGAGGAACCCACAAGTGTCACCAAACGGGGCTTCGCATGGCCCCGCCACACACACACACACACACACACACACACACACACACACACTGTACTGACCTGAGCTATGACATCTGAGATTGAGGCACATCCCACCAGGAAACTGTATTTGTGTTTTAAGAGAATGCCAGCATGGGTCCATGCCTGCCGGGAGAAAAGAACTTGGCGTGAGACACCTTTGGGGTTACATTATCTCTGGTGGTTACAATTTACTGGGCATTCCCAAAATAGACTTTATCCGCCCAACGCCACGGTGGCACAGGTTGACAGATCTTCGGTTTGCGAAATGACCCACACTGCATCTCCAGGGGGCCTGGACCTGCCCACACTGTGCTTGTGACCAGTTCTACGCAGACCCAGCACTGCCGCTGGCGAGAAAGACGCAGGAACACCAGCTCCGCGCCCCGAGAGGAACCCTAAAGGAGCAGCGTTCGCGGTAGACTCGAGTTCTCAGCTGGTGCTGAGTTCCTCGCCATCGCAGGTTCTCATGGCCCAATCAGCTTCTACTATCTCCCCCTCTAAATCTGGCAAGATAAGACTGGACACCTTGAGCCTTTGAGGGAAATCAAGAAGAAAGTCCTCAAAGGGGAGCTAACAATGAGAAGCCCAAGGGGCGGCAGGTGTGAGGTCTGAAGGTCACAGGAGGGTCCCTGCTCTGAACCTGAATGGCCGCGCTGGGGGGGGACAGAAGACGCTTTTTCCGAGCTGCACAACCACCAGGCACAGGGATTTTTCCCTGGTCTGTGTCAAGACTTCACCAGCAGCTGCTGCCTCTGCCTCCGTCCTCAGCATCTAGGTCCCCAGGTGCCAAGTGTGGAGAGAAACACAAGCTGCTGATAACACCTGCAAACACTGGCTGTGGGCTCTCTGCTAACCGAGAGTCATCTGGACGATAAGCTTTGTGGTTTTCAGATATGATCTCTCCCACCAGCGGGTCAGGGCCGGGCTGCAGGCGTGTGTGTGTGTGTGTGTGTGTGTGTGTGTGTGTGTGTGTGTA
>PVIJ01018568.1:0-26017 GCA_004024925.1 Scalopus aquaticus
CCACTATGAGATACCACCTCACACCTGAGAGGATGGCACACATTAAAAATACAGGCAACAACAAATGCTGGAAAGGATGTGGAGAAAAAGGAACTCTTCTACACTGCTGGTGGGAATGTGAACTGGTCCAACCACTATGGAAAGCTGTATGGCGATTCCTCAAACTGCTAAACATGGAGTTCCCATACGACCCAGCAATACCACTTTTGGGAATTTACCCAAAGGACACAAAAACACTAATCCGAAAGGATACATGCACCCATATGTTCATTGCGGCACTATTCACAATAGCAAAGGTATGGAAGCAACCCAGATGTCCAAAAATAGATGATTGGATCAAGAAGATGTGGTACATATACACAATGGAATACTATTCAGCATTCAAAGAAGATAAACACATGCAATTTGCAGCGACATGGATGGAATTAGAGGGAATCACACTCAGTGAAATAAGCCAGAAAGAAAAAGAAAAATATCGAATGGTTTCACTTATAACAGGACTATAGGGAAACCAAATAGGAGAGAAACACTCAGCGGGAGTAGGGGGGGTGGGGGATAAGGGCACAAAATGGAATAGAAAAGAACACAAGGGACCATGGAGATGGATCACGGGTGAATTGGTGGTGGGCTACCCAAGGGGAATACAAAATGTAAAAGACATAAATAACAATAAAAATAAAAAATAAAAAATATACAAACTAAATTTTAAAAAATTATATACTTTTGCCATTTAATTCAGCAAAGGCATTTGATTTATTTTGTTTTCAAAGATTTTTACATTCAAGATGACAACATATTTTAAATAGGTAATAATCTCCAGCTCAATTTTCTTTTATATGAATACCACATAAAAAGCTTTTATAAACATTTATCTTCAAGCTTGAGAAGGGCCTGCCCTTGGTCTCTCTCCTGTACCCATACACATGGGCACTTGGGGCAACATATTCAATGAGAAAGTGGGCAACATTCCTTAATTTTTTTATTTATAGGCCATTTAATTATTTTAATGATTAATGATTTTTAAATAATTAAAGAAATTTTATAAGGAATTTTATAATGTTGGTACTAGTTATTCAAAAATGCTATCACACAAATTCCTACTGTTTTAACTTATTCCTTTTGTTTTATTTTAACTTAATGATTATTTTTACAGCAAACACAATCATAAAATTCTAGAAAAATAGAAAATGAACTGCTAAATGATTAATACATTTTCCAAATCAAACTAAAAACTAAGTTGAAATATTATTTAATTGAAAAAGCAAGAACACTACTGTTAGAGATATAGAAATATACTATATTTCTATTATAAGGAAAATAACTTTTTTCTTAAATTTCATGACCTTTTCTAAATCAAGGCAGTCTTTAGACCTCTGTATTAATGCAGCCTCTCCTTTTATGAGAATGCTTCTCCACTTTTGTGAATGACTAAGTCCTTTCATCTGACTGGACACAGCTGGCAAGTGACATAATGAAAAAGGGAAATGAAAGTCTTTTTTTTTCCTCCTGGAAAACCAAGAAATGTATAAATCATATTCAAACTGAAGTATTAGTTGCTGTATTACTGTACAAACTACACATGTTAATATGAATAGTGTTTTCTACTATTTGGTGAATTAATGACACTATAGGTTTTTCTTTTGTCTATATACATGTTGGTATTTAATGATATATACCTGAAACTAATATAATGCTAAAATGCAGTGTTCCTTCAAAATGAAAATGTTATAAAACACATAAAATATCTGATGTGTGGTTTTCCTAAACACTCTTTGAATAAACATACATTTTGCATATTTGATTAATTTGAAATATTAAGTCACACTGACCAGTTTTCGAACAGGAAACCTGGCTAAAATATTCAAACCAGTACAATATGTACAATAAAACGTACATTCAATTTTTGGAGAAAGAGATTTGGGCACACAATAGACCAAAAACTTTCCTTAGACACATATGAGAGCGGGAAGGAATTTTGAGCTTAACTAAACTCTCAGTTTGGTATATGAGGGAATTGGTACCCAGAACAATGATTGGCCCAAAGTTACTCAAGCAGGAGAGCTGGGCTGCCTCTCTTCTCACCTGCAGGATTTACTTCAAATTCACATTTGCAGTGTCAAAGGCACATGGAAGAAAGCCAGTAGAAGTCAAGGAAGAAGCTAAAGAAATAATTTGTGAACAAAATAGAACTCCTTGTTTTTCATTTTCTAACTTTTCTCTCAATTTTATCATCCAATAATAAATAAATGTCACTAACTTTCTCTCATTATTGCAATAAACTCATGACAGATAAAGTTAAACAATTCTCAAGTGTACACATGAGAAGTCTTGTCCCCACCCCATACTCAAAGTCCCCCTTCAAGAGATATCCCTTGTTAAATTTTGTATTTGAATGTTCAGAAATTTTCTGTAAATGTGTGTGAATGTGTGTATGAATTTATATAAGTGCTAATGTACTTCTTTTTTATCTACTTAATACATCTTGAAAAGTATCCCAGATTTGTGCGTGCAGTTATCTTATTTTTCAAATAACCATCTGTATTCTATTACATGGATTTAAAATAATAAAGAACTCACCTATTAGGTGTTGAGACAGTTGCTGAATTTTTATGTTATAAACAATGCAAAAATAAAAAAATAATTTTATACGTTCTCAGACTAGACTTGCCAAGGTCAAAGAATATATAAAAGCTAATTATTTGGTATCTTTAAATATCAAATTTGATTATTTCAGGAGTATGTTAAGCTTCTCATATCTACACCTGGACCCATGAAAACATGCCTCGTGTCAAACTAGCCCCCCCTCCCTTCCCAGAGGAAAACAAAAAGAGTATTCTTAGGACTCAAAAACTCTTAAGTATCCATCAGTATATTTTAATCATATTTAAAGTCTTTTTTTGAACATAAACCTTTTAGTATGTGTCGAAGAAGTGGGCAGATAATAATGATTTCCATCATGTAGAAAAGATATTTATGTAATTTTTTATCTATTCATTTATAAGTTCATTATAACAATGTAAAACACAACAGGTCTTAGTGAGAAAACAATCTGAGTAGGAATTTTAATGAAAAATTTCATGGAAATTCACCAACCACTAGAAAGGAAAAACCGAAGCAAACATTACTCCAAATTTTACAAAAGGAAACTCCATCAAAATCTCACCACCAATCTTAATGTTTTTCTATCTTCTTACAAAAAGAAGGTAGGAAGGAAGGAAGGAAGGAAGGAAGAAAGGAAGGAAGGAAGGAAGGGAGGGAGGGAGGGAGGGAAGAAAGAAAGGTTAGTTATATGACATAAAACTTCTTTACCAGTATAGTGGTTAAGGCTATGAATTTCATACTTCTATGTGGTATATGAAACAATGTATAAAGCATTAATGAAAGGATTTTGTTTTTTTAAATGTGGTATTTATATGGTAGTATATTAAGAATTATATATTGTTTAATAGATTTCTGTGTATTTTGCATGGTGTGTTTAGATTTATCCAAACTACTAATGCAATTTGCTATTTTCCATGCTTGAGCTAATGACTATAAACTTTCACTCAGAGGGGATTCAGCTCTGAAACAAGTAGGATCCCACCAGTGCCTGGATTAGGGTAACTAAATTACTTAGGATGAGATAGTAGCCCTGTATAATCTGGGCAAAGTCAGAACAGATATTCAATGGACAACCAATTCACACACACATTTTTTTCCTAAGGCTTCCTCCAACAACTTAGTTACCAATGTTTTTTCAATTACTCTCTAAAGAAAAGAGAATTAGAGGGGCCTCCTTGGTGGCACAGTGGTTAAGCGCTGCGCTGTGGAGCTGTCGGCAGCGGCAGCACAAGTTCAATGCCCGGCCAGGGAGAATCCCACATGGTGGGCAGACCTCTCCTGCCTCGCCCGCTGCTCCCTTCAGCAGTGTATTTCTGATCTGCCTGTTCTGCTCCCCACTCTGTCTCTGGTGAACCCTGTCGCCGCCCCACGCCTCTGGCCTGTGCCCCAGCTTGTATGTATAAATAAAATAAATCTTTAAAAAGAAAAAAAAGAAAGAAAAGAGAATTAGAGTTGAGGAGACATAAGTGAAATACTACAGAAAATCTAAGGTAGCGATTAGCACTTAGGAAAAAGACCCTTATTATGTAACAGTAAAGACCCCCAAAATAACTTCCACAAAGCATGTCCCTTTGCAGTTTGCAGGAGTGCTGTGGCCATCAAGCCGCCCATTGGTCTGATGGAGAAATGGGTCAAGGCTATGTGACCTTCCAAGAGAAAGATGGTCCTCCTGGGGAGAGAGTCTCCAAAACCCAGGTCCTTGTTTAACTTTTTCTTTGGTAATGGGAGTATTTTGGAGGTAAAATTATGTAAATCTGAATAACTCTGTAAAGCAAACTATAAAGGGAAATGATGGAAGAAAAGGGTGGGACGGGTGGAAGAATAAAAGAAAATTAATGAGAATGAGTCAGTGTTAACCTTGTCAGAGTGAACTACAGAATTTGGAAAGGAAAAAGGCGTCCTAGAAGTATTTCTCCAACACCCTCTTTTTAAAGAGGAGGACATGAAGTCCTTGAAGTTTAACAAATTTGTTTGCATTCACACAGGTCAGCTCTAGAAGTTCTATGCCACTTATTCAAAGTCTCCTGACACCAAGGGCATTTCTTAAAACACTGTAGAGCATCAATGCTCAAGGTCACCATAGCTTGTGCCCCTTCCTTGCTTCTACCAGATAACTGCTGGCATTTGGGGTTGCTGTTAACATTCTCAAGACTCCTACTTTCTATAGTTCTAGGGGTTCCAAGTTCAAGTGATGATGGAGATGACTCCCATGCACAGATTTAATTCACCAACTCAGGCATATGCAATCAACCAATGCAAAAACTTTAAGAACACCATTAACAAATAGGTGTTATTTCATGTGGCAATAAGTAATGTGGCAATGCTTTTAATTGAGCATTTAAACATAACAATAATAAAAGTAAATATCTATACCCTTGATGTGTTAAAAGCACCCAGAAATATTTTTAATAAAGTTTTGGCATTTTCACCTTTATATATAAATGGAATTTAAAAAATTCAGAATATGAAGATCACAAAAGTTGGGAAGGATTATCTGAACTAACCCAATAGAGCCAGTTTCTTATATGAATGATGAAACAGAGCTCAATAGTAAGCAAGTGGTTCAGAGTCAGCCAACTAGTTAGACCTAAATGAGGATGTCCACCAGGTTCCTGCTTGGCCTTTTAGTATGCTCTGTGCAGCCACTGTCAAGGTACAGATTAAGTCATTTGGATTAGCTAAGTGATTCTTGGGGAAGTAGAATTGCCTTGATTATACACAGAACTTCGACACATTTCACTCTGTTTTCAACTCTTTAAAACTGCCTGGTGCATAATAGATATTTAGTCAGTCTGGGTTTCTCTAGTCCTTATCCCTTCTCACCGCCAAATTTCCATATCAACCACTTTAAAGATTGCTACTACACAAATTACACATCATCCATGAGCCAAAGTGGGCATGTTAACAGAGCTACCCAAAGGACACTGGTGGAAGCCAGGTTCTCGATGCCAAGAATGAGTATTGCAAGTGTACCTCAAAGTACCCTTTTAACAGAAGTGGGGATGCCCATGTGGAGGACATGAAAACAAATGGGGTGTCATCATGGAAAAGTACTGATAGACAGGGTTTCACTGATTCTGAGGGTAAATTTCCAAATGCCAAACTCCTTCTTCCTCAGCTAGATGTGCCTCCTAAAAGGAACTTCCTACTTGTCTGTAAACTTCTTTGGGGATATATGAGCTGAATTAGGGTAGAGGTTTGGATAAGAATGTCTGTACTTAAGGAACCCCCAATAAATTATCTACCTTCCCTGTAAATTATCCTCAAGAAATAAATCTGAGCTAAACCACTTATAATGTCTATTAGCCTTTACATTTAGATGTAACTTGAATCTTAGTTTTGACAGGTCTCTTTAATATAATGAAGTCCTTTTAGTCTTGCTTGGGATTAGTTTACCCCCTAATACATTCCTTCCAACACTATGTTCTGTGGGTCCACAAACAGCTTCCCCTGTGATTTGAGCCTGGCTAACAACAAATTAGACTTAAGAAGATTAATTACGAGGCAGAGGCATTTTCCAGGTGGTACATTCCCACTTTAAGGAAACTTGGTCATTTTACTTTTGCATATGTTTGAAGTAAGAAGTCCTTTGGCTGAAAATAACAAAAGTCTCTGGAATATCTTCTTCTGTAGCATTCATGTGTGGATTTCTAGACAATATTTTAAGCTGAACTAACACCAAAAACATTTTCAAATGCCATACTTGAAAACCATTTACATAATTTACAACATATAGAGGGTAGTAAATTATCAGTAAACATTTTTACTAGGTGTTTATTGAGAACCAACAGTGGGTAGCTTTGTGTTAAACACAGTGAAAGCCATTAAAAGATGCATTGGGGCAATTCTTTTCCCTAAGTTCTTGTCTGTCTCTGACACATCTTGGATTTTTCTACCCTTGTCCTAAGAAGCTTGATTTAAGTTAGCTTCCTCCAGCTAATTTGCTGACATATATCACCACCGACTGTCTCCTGTTGTTCAAATAAGTCAGTACACTCAGAAATAGGACAACTTACAGTGTCAGGTAAAATCCTTCTAAAGCGGATACACACTTTGGAGTTGCAACTAGTTAACTTTGGGCCTCTACTTGAGACAAAAAGTGACTTCATCTTACTAGAGAAAATGTCCATCAAGATTTAACTACTGACACTCTGTCTGTGTTTCACCAACCAGGAATAAGATAAAGCAGAGGAAATGGAGGAGCTGCAGTTAGGCATTTGCAACACACAAAGTCCTTGTTTTCTGACTAGGCACTGCAGAAAAGCAATTGTCCATTCACAGCACATCCTCTGCATTTCAGAGCTAATATTTTTGCAGTTCTTAACTTGGTACATTACAGTCTTAGGAGGTTAATTTTGTTAACCCTTTGAAATATGCTATGTCTTTAGTATTTTGGTTAAAATTACTGCTAACATGACCCAGTTTTTAAACTCGCTGTTCCTCAATGTTAAATACAGAAACCTAAAAAAAAAAAAAAAAAAAATCAAGAAATTTTTGGTAACAGTAATGGTTTCGAATAAAACTTGCTATTGCATAACTTTGAGAAGGGTTACAAGGAAATCCATGTTAATCATATAGTACTTGAATTGCTTTTGCAAATTTGACTCATTTGCTTGGAATGATTTTTAGCAGTGGTCCCTCTCAATACATCATAATAATTACCACAGAAAACAGCATTGCCCTGCGTTTAACTGCCCTCCTTCCTGAAGCAGTGAGTGTGTTTACTGTACAGGAATGCATATGCCTGTCTTTCTGGGCAAAGTGGTTGAACCTAACAATTTAATAGTTACTCTGACTAGAGCAATGAAGAACAGAATCGAGTGATGATTAATTAGTCTCCAGGCTCAATCACTTCAGCGTCTAATTAAATTTCTCAGTCTGCTTTCAACTACTATATGAGATAATTAACAAATTTGCAGGGTTAATAAAATAAGTTTTTATTTTCCTTTGTAAATAATAGCTAAATCATTGATCATACCACTGAATGCCTGCATTTCCCCTGCTTATGTCTAAATCCAGAACATTTTTTTTGAAACATGCAACAAGGCAACAAAGTACATTTTCCTCAAGAATTCATTTTCTGAAACACCTTCTGTCAGTTTTTCTGCCACCAATCGCATTACCAGCTTTTTGTTCTCTTCTTACTAATTTCCTCTTGGAATCCACTATTAACCAACATCACAAACTCTAGAAAACAATAATTTTCTTTCTGCTCTTCCACAATCCTCACCAATCTTTACCAATATTTTCCTATCCTCTCCACCAAAATTAAAATGACCCAACTCTAAGATTTACATTGGAGAGAAAATATTGCATTCATAGAAAAGAGCAGTTGGTTAAGCGGGGTCTCAAAGTGTAATGGAAATGCCCGAGTGTCCCGTGCTTCAGGGGAGGAAGCCCTGCTGCCCTCAAACAGTTAATTCAGGGTAAGTGATCATGTTTAGTCAGTTCGCCCAGAAAAAGGAAGGAAATTCAAAAGCTGGTTGCTGTAGTAACAATCACAGACCCAAAAAATATATATGCACAGGTTCATTTTAAATAAAACTCCTGCCATGTCTCTGTGAGTCTTCTCTCTCCAGAAAAATGAGCTTGCCGCTGAAATTGGTTGTACCTACCTCAACCATTAAACAAGACATTTAACCATAGTGGCAGTTCTGTGACCTTTGAATGCCGTGAAATCTCTGAGCGGTGCTGCTCGTTCATGAAGACGTGTGCTGCGGAATCCAGCAACTTCATCCAGGATTAGGAATATAATTAAGTAAAAAAAAGAAAAGAAAAAAACAAAACAAAACAAAACACAAAAGCACACAGAGAGCTCGAGTAAGAAGGAAGGTAAGAGTCTCTCTGGGTGAGTACACCACTTTTCTCCAGACGAGCGCTGGGACAGAGCCGAGCCCTGCAGTGCCCAGACCCACGACTGGCTGGGGAACAGCAGCAGCCTGCCAGGCTGGGAGGTGCTGTCAGTTGCCACAGGCAAGGAAAAGCAGCGACCAATCAGCTTCAACTCTGGCAGCTTACTGGAGTGGAGCCTTTTCTGTTTATGTTTCCTCATTTCAAGAGTGACGTCAAAGGGTTTAGTTTTTCCTCTGCATGTGCTATTAATTTTAAAGTACTGTACGATGGGAAGAATGTGCATGTGCCCGTGGTTAGCTGGGCTCCCTAATCTCAGGAGAACCCAAGAAACGTTTCTACGCACAGGCATAAATTTTTAAAATTTAAAATACTGCCAGTGGTTAGGTGTATCAAAAAAAAAAAAAAAAAAAAGTTGGACCAAAAACCCCTCAGCTAAATAACAGCAGCAAGATTTATACTTTTTCTGAATGTGAGGGTATGTTCATATGCCCACCTCACAGCTGTTGCTTATTTTCAAACTAATTCATTTTACCCCTACCTAAAAATGAGTTGTTAATTCATCTTTATTGCCACAGATGCAGAATTACACAAATGAGCTAATGAACAATATTCTGTAGAGTGGAAAATAGAAATCATATTTATACTGCTGATCTCTGCTTTTCCCTCTTCCAGTTTTGGCTGTTAAGTGTCAGGCTTGTTCCTGCCAGGGAGATCCCTCCTGAAACTCCCCAAAGGGAGTCACTGAAGAAGCAGGGTACAACGATGCACACAGTTACATTTGGGGTATGAGCAAGGTGTATAAAAGCCCAGTTATTTCCGGATACTTCCTTTACTGGGGGCCCCAGCTTCTCCCTGTATTTCTCTTCCCACTCTGGAAAATCTCAGTGCCCGCCATCTGTTGTTTCTGCCTCCTCCATATCCTCTCCGTTCTCCCTTCACCCCCTTCAGCTAACAGAACTTCTTTTTTCTCTTGGAAACTTTCCTTTCTTTCTTTCTGGATTGCATAGACTTGCCCCCAGACCTCAACCAACAGAACTCAAGGGCCATGTGACTCAGCTGGGCCAATCAGATTTCTCCATTGCTCTAGGCACAGAAAAGGTTTTAGGGTAGGAGCAATACTCAGAAAAAGGTCAGATTCCTTTTTCATATATTAATGATTCTGTGAGAAAGGGAGCATTTCTATCTCAATAAGATGCTACATTTGGTTAAGCAAGCCTGTCTTTGTTGGGTTCATCTTTGGTGTTAAAGGTTTGTCAGTGACCAAACAAATCTGCTCTCATGTAGTTTACATTTTGGGGGAACAAGAAAGCAAACATGAAAAATAAGTAAATGTAAAATATCAGTTAGTTATAAGGGTTTTAAATAAAGGAAAGTAAGGGTACAGATTTAGGGGTGTTTTTGTGTGTGTTGGCAGAATTTCAAGGTGTGGGATGTGAGAGAATGAAAGGAATCAACCAGGGTTCTGACTTGGGCAAACTACCTTTGAGTTGCTACCTGGACTATGAGGGATACTGGGAGAAGAACCTGGCTTGAGGTGAGCTAGAGTGGTTCTCCGCCATCATTCAACAGCAACAAATATTTCATTGCCTACTCTGTATCAGGAACTATTCTAACTGCTGGAGACAAAGCAGTAAAGAGCAACAACTACAAAAACAAAACAAATACAAAATCTCTTGCCCTCATAAAACTTAGATTCTTCTGATGGTAAACAAACCAAGACAATAAATACATTTATATAGGATATTGAATGGTAAGATGTTGGGGAGAAAACATTTTAACAGGAAAGGGTTGCTGGTCATATAGAGGCTTATAATTTTACACTGAATATTCAGGAAGGTCTAGCTGCAATGATGATATTTGAACAAGACTTAAAGTTGGTGAGGAAATAAGTAGGGAAAGAGCATTACAGGTGGGGCACATCAGGTGTGAGTGCATTGTAAGAAAAAGGGAAGCAGGGCCTAGAGGGAGCTGATCAAATAGGACTTTCTAGGGCACTGGAAGGACTAAACGAAATAGTTTTAAGGAGAGGAGAGAGTTGGTCTTACTCGTATTTTAACAGGGTCACTCTGACAGCTGTGTCAAAATCAGGGAGGAAGAAAGGAGGCTAATACAGGATATATATCACGTTTTTAAAAAGTCAGAGATTATGGTGGTGTTCACCAGGATAGTTTTGGGGGAGATGACTTGTAATGTTTGACTCTGTATTATATTTTGCATTCGAGACAATAGGATTTGTTAAATGAATATAAGGGAGGGAGATGAGTGAGAAGAGTCAATAGTCTATCCAAAATGTTGGGTTCCATCAAGTAGAATAATGGAGCTAGCATTAACCAAGAAAGAGTGGGTTTTGTGGGGAAGATGAAGTTTGACAATGAATGTGTTAACTTTGCTTATAAGACAGCTGCATGGAAAATGTTGAGTAGGTAGTTGAATGTGTAAGCTTGAAGTTCAGGGGACAGTTTCAGACTTAGGTAAAAATTTAGAAGTCATTGTGTGTGAGAATGGATAAAATTGACACAGGAGTTAGTACAGATGGAAAAGCCCCAAGCAGTCCAAGATTAAGTAGTCAACAACATGAGGAAAACCAGCAAAAAAGATTGACAATGAACTTCCAGGAGATAAGAAAAATCCAAGAGCCAATAGAGGGTGGTATCTTGGATGTCAAATGAAATTTTCAGTAATCATCTGTGTAAAATTAAAGTTAGATGAAGATTAAGATTTGACTTTTGTGCTCCTGAAAAAAATCAGGTTCAGTGCAAAGTGGGAAAGATTAAGAGAGAATGGAAGGAAAACAGGACAGGACACAGAAAATTCTTTCAAGGTGTTTTTCCTCAAAGGGCAGAAAAGTGTGACAGAAATTGGAAGGGAGAGCAACGACAAGGATTTTTAGCATGGAAGAAATACAGCATTTTGATGGAAAAGATTCAATTGGTAAGAATAATTAGTGATTTGTGCAGAAGGAGAGGGAAAAATTGTTACAACACAAATGGAGTGTGTGATAGGCAGACTGACCCTCCAAAAATTTGCACATTTTAAACCCTGGAACCCATGAATATATTTTATTACCTGGCAAAAGAGCTCTGCAGATATAATTGTTATGGGATCTTAATAGAGAGATAGATTGTCCTGGATTACTGGGTATGCTTGATCGAACTTCATGAGACCTTAAAAGCAGAGAACTTTATGTGACTGGAAGTAGAACAGAGATGTATCAGCAGAAGAATTTAGAGAAATTCCAGGTATCAGAAATAAATATTCAACATACTTCCACTGGCTTTGAGATGTAGAACCCATGTGCTAAGATCAAAACGAGGCCTCTCATAGCTAAGAGTTGCCCCTCCCCCCACCTGCTAACAGTCAGCAAAGAAACAGGTTCTTAATTCTACAGCTGCAAGGAATTAGATTCTGCCAACAACCTGAATGAATTTAGAACTGGATTCTTCCCTAGAGATGCAAGATGCTGACATCTTGCTTTTAGGCTGAGGGACTACGCAGAGTACGTAGCCCAGTCCAACTATAGATCCACAAATTAATATAGTTTGTGTCAACTGGCTACAGGAGGAATGGAAGACAACAAAGAAAGCAGTTTTATTCACCCACAGAAACAGGATACAGGTGCTGTTAGGTGGTGCAAGTTTGAGAAAGTTCTCTGTGACTTCTAATCTCTCACTGAAATAGGAGTTACAGATATTAACTAAGACAGAGGATAGGAAAAGTGGCAGAGTTTGAGGGAAAATGATATAAAATAGTCATCCAGGAAATTATCCAAGCAGCATAATGTAATGGCCAAGATTATTAAGGGTCCGAGCGTATCTATCTTGAACTAAAGTGATGCTAGATAGCATGTTACAATATCTCTGAGACATCCAAATAGAAATGCACATAGGCAGCAGGATATAATTCTGGGGAGCCAAGGAATGAATAGTATTGGATAGCAGCTTTGGAGAGCATGAAATCACTTAAGGAATGAGAGCAGACTTGAGGTCTAAACTCTGTGATTCCAATGTTTAGATGTTGGTAAATTGACTATGACCTAACAAAGGAGACCAAAAAGGAACAGCCACAGAAGGAGATATACCACCAATAAAGTGGTCTCTCCAAAGTCAGGTTCTAATAGTTTGTGCTGTGGAATGAACTGAAGCCCTAACCCCCATATGTGACTGCATTTGGAGTCAGAGCTGAGAAAGTGGTAATTTAGATTAAATGAGTCATAATGGTGGGATCATAATCTCATAGGTCTGATGCCCTTATTAGAATACATTGTGGGACAATATCTGGATGGGCTGGTTTAAAGCAGTCTGGGCACTGGAGTAAGGTACTAATGAAGACTCATGACTTACTTCACTCCTTTGTAAGCCATTATTTGAGTTTTATTCCCCATATAATTAATTTATACCTTTCTTTTTGAAAAACTGGTTCTTTGGTCATTTGTCATGTTCTTCATCCTGCCAAATCTTGACCTGGGAATAGCAGAGATCACCCCTCCCTGCAGGCTGCCCAATACCTGCTTTGTCTTCATATAAAGCTGGGCCTTCTGCTTCAGGTCTGATCTTGTCCCCAGAGACTTGCTTTCCTCTGGCTGACCATTTTTAAATGATCTGAATTTGCACTCAGAGATGTTCAACCAGTCAGTTCCTCTTTCAAAAAAGAAAAAAAAAAATCAAAACATGCTTTCAAGGTAGTGAGAACACATCCCCAAGCCAAGCCTCCTAGGTTCCAGTGGTCCTTAACCAGCAGAACAGCTGTTCTAGGGCTTTTCTCTTTTGCCCAAATTCCACTAAGTACAGTTCTGAAGCTATTAACAACAACAACATGTGAGGATATTCCCAAAAAGTTACAGTCTGCAAGCTCGAAAGAGAGCTCTCGCCAGACACCTACTTTACTGGCATTTTTTTTTTCTTGGCCTTCCAGTCTCCAGAACTGTGGGAAAACACATTTCTATTGTTAAGTACTCAGATTATGATATTTTATTATTCAACTTGGACTAATACAGTTAATTATGTGAGTCAACGGATTCTCTTGCCTACAACCATTTTAATTGACTTTCTGTTACTTATATTAGGAAGACTTCTAACAAATTCAATATACAGTATCAACACTTCCTAGAGCTAACTGCCAACCCTTCTGTCCCTAATACAAATATTTTACCACTTGCAGCTTGAGAAAACTTTATTGATGTTTGTATCTATACACACACACACACACACACACACACACACAATCATTTCCACAGGCACAGTAATATCCACCTAAGATTACTCTACTTAAAATAATGATTTGTTTTCTGAGTCCCCATTAATACATAATTTTGGGTGGTTTTTGAAATATAACATTTGAAGTGACCACATGTTCTGTAATTTATTAATTATAAAAATCTAAAAGGACCTACCTTATTTCAGCTTCTTCATTTTCTCCCCAAATCCTCTTCTAAAATAACCTATGAAATGATAGTCATTTTTTTCCCGTACAATTCAACTCCCTATTTTCTCTCTTCATGGAATAGAAAATAAGACTCTTACCTGGCTGCATATTTAGGATAGCAGATTTCTCAGTGTAGACTTCACATGTAGATTTCACATGTTAAATTTGTTCAAGAAATACATATCAAATATTGACATTGACAGACTCCAATATAGTGTTACTGTTATGAACAGAGAAAAATAGTATGTTGTCTCTACCTTTAAAAGTCATTTTCTTGACTTGTAGTATATATCACATGTTCTTATAACAAAAATGCTAAAGTTGGAAAAGGTCCAATGGAAATTCAGTGAAAGGGAAATTTCCACATGGGTAAATTTGGGAAAATTTTGCATAATTTAGGAGATTTCATTTGTCCTAAACCAGGAAGATCTATTAAATTGTGGGACTGACTTGTAGGTTGTGTATGAGAGTGCCAGATATGGAAAAGGAATAATATATTGTGACCCTCAACTGACAAATTATAGGAAGTTAAATCTAGAATTTGGACTTTACATATTAAGGAATTGAGGGATTATTAAAAGCTTACAAGTAGAGGATTAAAATAGCAATAAATTATTCCTATTAATAAAATGGTCTAGTGCTGGGTATAAACAATTAAGCTTGTGATTACAATATAGTGGAATGAGTAATGTGATGTGGGAGTTCAGGATGATTTGAGAGTATGTAGAAGAGAAATCAACACCAGATTTTTAATTCAACAAAGACATCTTCCTGAAAACAATGACATCTGTGAAAGTCTAACAGATAAGAAGTACTCTGGTAAGAAGGGGAATTCTCAAGATGAATAGGAGATACTCCACTAAAAAAGGTGGTAGAGGATATGCAAAAGTATTGCAAGTCAAGGTGATCACATAAAGAGAGATGAAGATGAGCATGATTCATTTCAGGGATCAAAAGCAAGCTTGGCTTGGCTGGAGCAATAAGAAAAGAAGACAGCACAGAGTTTTTTAATCATATTAGGAAATTAGGAGCTTATTCCAAGACAAATGGAGATATAGTGAAGAGTTTTAAACAATAGAAGAATGATCATCTGTATTCATTTTGAAATAAGTACTATTTTGGTAGTTGTATGTGGAACAGAAGAGAAAAGTCTAGAGAGAGAAAGACTGAAGGTAAAGTATGTTTGCTTGGAATAGGGTGATGGTTATATGAAAGGAGAGATATGAGTGGGTATAACAGATTTCAGAAATGTACTCATTAAGATCTGGTGATGGATTGAAGGTGAAAGAGGAAAGATTTTCTTTAGTATATGAATGAAAAATGAGAGAACCAAGAACGACACTCAAGTGTTAGCCATGTCAAAGTTGCCATTCACTGAGGTTTGACAGGGAAGATGATAAGTTCAGTTTTAACTTACCATCAAAGTAAGATCAATATGTTGTTAGGAATTGCAATAGAAAAAAACCTAGATTAGAACAGGTTTGAATACTACAATATTTTGGGGAAGTAAACCATCCAAGCTGATGAAATCACTCAACAAATGTGCCAAATGAGAACAGAAGAGGGTCTGGGGAAAACCTGATATTTAAGGGCTAGGCAGAGCCTCCAAATAAAAACAACTCTGATGAAATTTTGATCTAGGTCTTACAGGCTCCAGAATTGTAAGGATATACTTTTTTGTTGTTTCTCTTCTCCAGTTTGTGATGTCTCACTATTGCTGGTTCAGCAAACTAATAAATACATGCCAGAATATAGATCCTAAGGCAAAGATTTTGGGGCAAAGTTGCTTCCCAGAACAGGGGAGGGCCAACGCCTTATGCATTTGACTGCTCATGTGTTTCTTTTCACCATATCCACATATATTTAACCATAATTTACATTTTGTTTTTCTTATCAAATTTTTATAATTTTATACATAGAAATGATAACTTAAATGTCCTGCTTTATTAAAAATAAGTTAATAGTTAATTACTTTGTAATGTCTTATCAGTCTTCCTTTAAATAGTAATTGCCTTTCATGTGTTTAAAGTAGTGATTGATTTATGAAGATTTACTTTCTTTGCGTTTTCTAAAGATTTATTTATTTATGAATACAAAAGCTGGGGTGTAGGCCAGAGGTACGGGGGTGAGAGGATTCACCAGAGACGGAGTGGGGACAGAAGAGGCAGATCTACTGAAATACACTGCTGAGGGGAGCAGCAGGCAAGACAGGAGAGGTCTTCTATGCCATGTGGGCAGCTCCCTGGCCGGGGATTGAACTCGTGCTGCAGTGGCTGCTGATAGCTTCATAATGCTGAGACTTGACCCCTTGTGCCACCAGGGAGGCCCTTTTTTGTGAATTTTTAAAAGATATTTGAATATTTTGAGCTATTGTAAAAGTGACCAAATTAAGATAATCCTCACTGGGAAAGTTCAAATTCATCATAAAAAATAGAGATTTTTAATCTTAAAGCACTCCCTTAAATAGCAAGCTACATGAGGGCTCTTAAAACCTGAAAGGTTCCTGGGTGATACTGTGGTGGGAGAACTGTGGGGACTACAACTATTTAAGAAAAAAATTTAATTAATTAATAATAATAAAAAGAAAACTAATAGCAAACGTTTTGTTATGACCAGTTATACTAAAAATAAAAATAAAGTAAAACCTGAATCGCATTTAACAAAAGTTCAGTTCACAAGTTATTTTCCAGGAGTCTTCTAGTGAGCATGGAAATATTTTGCATGCATTTTAGGAAAGCACACACCTGGCTTTAGCACTGAGTACCACACTGTCATGAGGTAGGAGTCCACTAGCTGTGTGATGTGCTCCTGGCACCTGAATGGACATGACATTCAGAAGGCAGCAACATGTAGTTGCTTAATAACTATGGAGTTGTTCAGCAGTTCCTGAATTGTCGAACAAATGAGAGTGGATGGAGTAGGTATATGAAAGTCAAAGGATTAAATCAAAGAGACTGAAAGGAGGGCCTTACAACAGCATACTCAGTAACGTAGGGCAATTAACTGTTGGGAGTCCAGATTATGTGAACCTGTGATACAAAATTGGAGAGCTTATGGAGTGATCGAGGCCTGAGGCTCTTATTTTGCAGAAGGACAGAGTGTGGTGGGCATGGACAGTAGCACAGATATTCTGCCAGACATTGTGGCAGAGCAATAAGAAATTACATTTCAGAGAAGGTTTCTAACAGCAGGGAATTCCACATTTGTATGTGTTTGAGGGACCTCATAAGAGCAATGGAACCATATGCAAAACTAGTAGAGTAAGCGTATAGACAGGAAAGTTAGAAGCACATACTTCTCATGATAACAAACCAGTGCTCCCTGGGAAACAGCTCCTTGTAATAAACACAGAACAGGCCAATTCATTCACCTGAGATGCACCTAGATATGGCTAAACCTTTGCCACATGTACTGCAGAATGTCTCTGTAAAAGGCCTCAGGGGAACGCAATGACTTTGCAGATTTACAATCATACTGTGGTGACCTTGAACTTTTGCTGAAGAGAGAGAGTGGTGATGCCTGGATAAGGTGTAGGTCTGCCATGGTGGCTATGACTGAGGTGGTGGATATAATTTGAAATCCTCCTTAAGTCAGATTGTGTGAAATAACATGTAAATTAATTTTATAATATGAATTTTTTTCAGATGTTAGTAAGTGAGCATTATAGACATGTACCTGCAGCATTTTAAATGACACTTCCACCTTATTTTTTGAGGCAGATATCTGTCAATAGGGAAATAGTCTTGATTCATAAATTAATGAATAGCTAGGGACAAGTTTCTGCAAGAGACTGAAAACATAGATCCATTTTTTTCTAGGGTGCTTCATTTCCCCCTGCCCCATTACTTTTCTTGTCTGCTTGCTGCCCATCACAAGTCTCACCCACATTTTCTATGCTGCATGATCTCAATTCAGTACTGACTTTATAAGCTTCTCCATGTTTGCTAAGAGATTAAAGAAAGGATCAGCTACCTCACACCTGCCTCATACACAGGGACTGAACAATGAATACACAGCAGGGACATTAACTTTTTAGTTTCTTAAGAAGTTACGGAATTGATCCAAATGTATCATTTCCTATATTGTCTAAATGTTAGGCTTTTGATTCTGCCATTTTTCATCATTTTCTCCATTCTCCCCATTCTCTCAGCATCCAGGTTTTTTCCCCAAGTCTACGCCAGAATTCTTTTACTCATTTCCAATGAGAGTTAAGTAAGCAAAGTTCTTTTTAGCTGCTGCTCTGATTTTCACTTGAGTTCAGGCAGAACTGCGGCTCAATGAATTCCTATCTTCCCAAGGGGTACTTCTCCTGTGACTCTCACAGAAATCCCCATGAACTTCCTGTTCCTGGTCATAACCTACGTCAGCTTCCTTGAATGGGTTCTTGTTTCCAGGCTGTTCCTTACTCTCTCTTCCTCTGAACACTCTTTTCTTTTTGTGGTGACAGCTCCTTCACCCTGATGAAATGGCCACACTCGCTTCTCTCAGTTATTTCTTTTCTCACCAGTTTTACCTCATTTCTGGACACAAGCCTACATCACTGTTAGAATCTTATTTACTTCCTGGAAATCCTTGCTTTCTTATGTATGGTTCAATTATAAAATAACTTTAAGGAAAATCCCATCTTATATTTGACAGCATTTTGTTTTCTCCAAAGCAGGATACAATGTAAATTTATGGCAGAACCATTTTCTCATATTTTCATAGGAAAGAAGGAAGGAAAAGCCAGAATGCTAAGGAAGGAAGGAAAGCCAGAATGCTAAAGATCGCCAAGATGCCTACATGCAAATAGAAGTCCCCATATTCATCATCATTTGTTGTATATTTTGTATCCTCCATTGTATGAATCATGGTTCCCTGCAGGTGATAGGTCCTTTATTAATTATTCAACACTTTTCTCAAATGCTTTCTCTGTGTTTTTTCTAAACAAAACATCAGATTTGATAGCTAGCCTTTTGTATTTGCAGAGAGTATGTAACCTGAGCATGTACTGCATTCGTCTCCATGGATACCAAATTTCTGTGAATGGCACTTAGAGTGAAAATATCCATAGGGAGGGAAACTGAATTTTGCTCATTCTTTCAGCTCAGTTCCTTCTCCTTCTGACTTTTTTCTCTAACTTCTTTTTTTTTCTTACATTTCTTATTTCAGATTATATAAAGCAAGAATTCTCATACACTTTGCATAAGAGAAACTCCCTGTATTTGGATCACAGGATGCCATGTTTGTATCCTTTGACTCTCAAGTAAGCATCAACTCAGAGGAATTAAAACTGTTGTTGGAAATGGGAAGGTAAAAAAACCTAACCTGATTTTTGACAAAATTTAACTAGGGAATCTCAAATTTAGCTCAGAAAACTTGATTTGATAAGAACAGTAATTGCAGAAAAGCAGGAATCCAAGGGCAATTTTTATTTCTTGAAAACACCAATGTGAAGTGGCTCCATAAAATTATCAAAGTCCATTTTGGGTTTGAACATCATTAACTTAGTAAATCCCCTTTTACCAACTTTGTGCTGTATGACTTATATCCTTAACTAGTAAACACGGAAGGCATATTGATTACAATAGTAAATGGGAACATATTCAAATCTTTCAAAAGCCAAAAGGAAAAAGGTCCTCGATGATTAGGAAAAAAAAAAAAAAGAAAATAACCATCCTCTTACTTAATGTTTTCTTTTTTCGTTTGCATGTTCTTTTTTAATTCCTAAGCTTGCTCTAAGAGCAACATATACATTAAAATTTATTTCTGATGTATTATCATCTTCTCTATTTGGTTCTAAATGTGAGAAAATAGAGAGCAGATCATTTGATGAGAAATCAAATATGACTGCTTTCTCACAGGTTCCATGGCAAGGCATTAAGGAGTTGCAGCATTGGTGCCTGAAGAGACTGAAGCTGAAGAAGGCACGGAAACTAGTGTTCCGCAGACATCATAGGGACTGCTGGCAGTTGTGACCTTGAACATGGTACAAAGGTTACTCTTCACTCTCAGAATGAAGCCAGTTGCAACTCTACTGGCTTTCCAAGAAAGGAAAGCAACCTGTTGGGAAATGAGTGTTATTTACTTTATCTTTTATAATTAGTGAATGATTTATTTTTAATGGAGGTAATATTAGGGTACTCTCATCAGATATTACCACCATAGTACATCCACCATTCACTCACCCACATTCCACCACCAAGACCATTGCGGTTCCTTTCTGCCTTGTTCTTTCCCCTCTCCCACCCCTTGTTACTCCAGTTCTGTAGTCAACTATAAAGGGTTAGTTTTTCAGCTTGTCTCTATCTGACTGTTAATTTACTTACTTTATATTCCATGTGTTACTAACACCATCCGGTATTTATCTTTCTCCTGACTTATTTCACTTAGCATTATGCTTATAAGCTCCATCCATGTTGTCACAATGGAATGAGTTCATAAGTTTTAATCACTGAGTAGTGTTTCATTGTGTATATAGACCACATCTTGATCTACTCATCCGTTTTGGGGAATTTAGGTTATTTCATAGTTTAACTATAGTGCAAAACTCCTTTGGAATTAGTATTTTTGAATTTTTTTAAAAGATGGCTAGGAGTGGAAGTACTGTATTGAATGGCAGATCCATGTTTAGTATTTTGAGACACCTTCATACTGCTTTCCATAGGGCTGGACCAGTCCACATTTACACCAGTAGTGTAGGAGGGTTCTTTTTCCTCCACATCCTCACCAGCAGTTGTTGCTTCTGGCCCTTTTGATATGGGCCATTCTCACAGCTGTGTGATGGTATCTTATGTAATACTGATTTGCATTTTTCCAATAATAAGTTGTGAAAAATTTTTCATGTACCTGCTGGCTGTTTTAATGTCTTCTTTGGAGAAGTACCTGTTTAATTTTTTTGTCCACTTTTGACTGGGTTATTTATTTTGTTTTTGTAGAGTTTTATGAGTTCTTTGTATATCTTACATATCAGTCTTTTGTCAGATGTACAGTGTGCAAATATTTTCTCCAATTCAGAAGGGTGTCTTTTTGTTTTAGTTATGGTTACTTTTGCTGTACAGAAGCTTTTCAGTTTGATGTAGTCCCAGCTGTTTATTTTTTCTTTTGTTTCCCGTGCTCTTGGGGACAAATCCTTAAAGACATCATTAAAGCTTATGTCGTGGAATGTTTTGCCTGTGTTTTCTTCTATGTATTTTATGGTTTCATGTTTTATATACAAGTCTTTGATCCATTTTGAGTTGATTCTGGAGTGTGGTGTGAGATTGTGGTCTCGTTTTATTCTTTTTCATGCTGCTGTACGGTTTTCCCAATACCATTTATTGAAGAGGCTATCCTTGTTCTTATTTTTTTCATACATTAATCATTTTTCATGGATTAATTGTCCATATATACATGGATTTGACTCTAAATTCTGCTCCATTAGTCTGTGTGTCTGTTTTTGTTCCAGTACCAGGCTATTTTAACTATTGTGGCTTTATAATATAGCTTAAAATCCGGAAGTGTGATATTTCCATTCTCAAAAATGATTGTTCTTTAGGAATCAGTTTGGACTTGCTGTGGCCAAGAACAAGATCCAATACTAATTTTCATTCTCTCTCTAAAATACCTGCTAGGTTTAGAATATAAATAGCTCTCTCACTTAAAAAAAAAAAGAACATCTCCATATTTAAAAACTGTATTGCCAGCAGTAACAGATAACTACAGGTGAGAATGGCTAAAAATTCCTCCCTTCAGACAGCTGTCAGACTCGAGCTTTCTTCCCACATTGTAGAGATGGCAGAGAGAATAGAAAAAAGCACTGGGAAACCTTCTTGCTTATGCCAACCTCTTCAGCATTCCGAGGCAAACCTAATAAGTACCTCCCCTTCCTTGCTTCCAGTTCAGGCAAAAACCAAAGTTCAGATATTTCTTGTTCAGTAATAGCTTAGTGTCAGACATATTGGAGAGAGACAGAGATTTCACTCATCTTCTGAATTTTAACACTGTGGAAAAAGATATCTCAAAAGATAAAATGTAAAAACGTGTGAAAGGAGTTACAGAAACAATCACTCTGGGCAATTCCTGGCTTCAATATGAACGCACCCAGTAAGAGTCAAGAAACACAATGCCCCTCAGCACCATGATGGGGACATTACCTGAAAAGGAAGAATTTATGAGCTGGATGATACCCACTAATTATATCCTGGAAAATGTCTGTCAATGCAGACAAGAACAATTGAAAGGAACTCTCATAAAGCAGAGTGGAACAAATAGTAAAATAATTCACTTCAGTGAGAACTTCAGAGTATACTTCACAAGCAGACGTTAGCAGTGCTTTGACTCCTACATACAGGAGACATTGCAAAATTTTCTCTGATACACCGTATTTGGCATATTTTACTTTATCATTATTATAAAATTCCTTTATTTTTTATAACAATCAGTTTTTAAGAATATAGTAAAAACAAATTTTTCTCTTTTTTCCCCCTCAGGATACATCTCCTTTTTCTCCACAACTGGAATGCAAACTACAGTGAGACAAATGGTGGGCACGTTCCCTGGAAGAAGGAGCATGTCTTCTATTCCTTTGTAAACCCTATTGCCTCATACCATGTGTGGCAGATTTAGTACTCTGAAAGGGGTGGGTGAAGGTTGAAGGGGTGGATTAAGTTATGCTATGTATGAATAAATACGTTGATGCTGTCTTCTTAGTGTCACTTCTAGGGAGAGAACATGTTGCTTCAATATTTATTATAGTTCTTTTTTACCTGTGAAGATCAGTTTAATGGGACCAGGTAAGGGTGAGGGGAATGGCATGGCATCAGCTGCACACTCAGAGCATGTCCTGTGCTTGTGTTTTATATGTGCTCATAATCACATATATAATGACATATACATAATGACATCTATAAGGACATACACACAATCACATATACATTCCTCATGACTGAGAATCACTAGCTGCCTCTTACAGATAAGCACATGGAGTGCCAAAGAGATTACTAACCTGCCCTGATTCACATGGCTAGCAGGTGGAATTTAAAGTCAAATTGTTTCTCCAACTAGCAGACCTTTTATTTTCCCTCTAAACACAAAAACAGTGTAAAGATTAAATTACTAACAGATCTGGTTATAAGACTATTTAAAACTCTTAGCACTCTCTGTGGCCCATACCAATTTAATAATTATTTCTTGAGCATTCAATACAAATAACTCCTTGAATAAGAAGATAAATCCTACTACCATTCATTATGGGTAGCTTAGGCTTGATGTCAGTCATCTGGATACTACACCATTCTGAGTGTCGTAGAAACAAATAATTAAGGAAATTTAAACATCACTTAAAGGAGTTAAAAATAATCTATTTCAAGACTAACAGTAATTTTCTCTAATTAAGAAAAATTTCATTCCATGCTAAAATATTAGTAAGTGCAATAATCATTGTTAAGACAATTTGTAACCACATTCTGATACTAAGAAAGTCATAACAATTAATTAATTTTTCTTGGGATTTTTGAAAAAGCTTAGTGGACATCTGAAATCCTGCCAGATCATTGGAGCTCTCTAGATGCTCATGTTTACTGACTTCCTCTTACTAACTGGGAATCACAATCAGAATCACAGGATTTTGAGAAATGGTGTCCTATTAGTCATTTGTTTCAGTGATAGCACAAGGTAGCCATGGAAATATGGAGCACCGTAGGATCTGGGTGACTTCTTAGAACACAATCTTCAAGAATGTTTTCCCTGCTTATGAGGGTGTTATTTTTGTCAGGCATTGTACCCTTTGAAAGCTCAGCCTGTCATTCTAAGATATAAACGACTCATCTAAATAAACAGCACTTCTGGGAAGAGTTTTGCCTGAATTTCTGCCTTCTATCTTCCCTTTTGCTCCCAATCTCCTTAAAGTTTCCCTTTCTGTGCAGATAAGAACAAGTCTGAGGCTATTTTGCAGCAGAACCTGCAAGCCTGTCACCTGTTGATGACAGGCCAGGGGACTTGCTACTCACCTCAGTGAGATTGCTACGGGCACACAGGTGGTCAGTCACAGGTACAGTCCTGGGGAAGCACACACCTAGGTACAGGTCATGGTAGAGAATGATGGAATTTGATAGGGCCAGTCCATTCATTCATAGTGGGGTGAGCACTTCACAAAGTAATATAATCCCCACAACTGTGACCCACACAGACACCAGGTCATGGGCTGGTCAGCCATGGATGGTGGGGGAAGGAAGTGCTGCCCAGAGCAAACAGCTCTTTCTCATCTAACATTCAGCTGGGTGGTGGCCCAGCCAGGCTGGGGAGCAGGGGTAGACAGAAAATCCATTTCAGATGCTTATTGGGTCACCAACTCACAAAACCATGTGCCAAACTACTAATTGTCAGGGTCCAGACAACCCTTCCTGACAGGACGTGCACAAGGCAGACATTGTTCCCAGTCAGGCTTCATATTAGAAGAAAAAATTCTACGGCAAAGCCATGACCAAACTTTCCCCCTTGTCTGAGATGCTGTATCGCTATGTGTGTGCTCCTGGGGCCTGGGGAATCTTATATCCCTCTCAACCCTGCTAAGAAAAATTCTCAGCACAATATTAAATTCATAGTTTCCTGGAACTACATGAGGAGATGTCCTTTTATCTACCTCTTGGAACTGAAAAAAGAACTTTCAGGAAGTTTTCTAATGAAACCTAAGGGAGATAGAAGGAAACTTCCATTTTTCATGTTTTTTTCTTCTCATTTTCTGATTTCTCTCAAGAAGCATGCATTACTTTGCAATGATAATAAAAAGAAGGTCTAGAAGGAATATATTCACTTCACCATTTTACGTTAAATCATTATTAAAATGAGTTTTAAAATATTAAATATAGTGCATATGTTTTACGAGTGCTGAAGGAAGTAGTACAATTTAATTGACCATTTCCTGTGCTGTCTGGGGTTGAGAATAAGGGATTGTATTGTGCCTTCCCTGCCCCTGTTTTCCCTTCCCCAGAGTAGAATATACCAATCAAATAAAATTTGTGTAATTAGGATGTCGACTAAAGACAGATGGGCTCTTCCTCTAAGGTTTTCAAATGCAAACCAAGTATCATTATAAAGCAAACATATTAATTTATAAATTGAAATTAAATGAATATGATCATTGTCATTTTAAGGAACTCAGATCATTTGAGATTGAGATCATGGAAAATACAAATGAATTCTTATGAATGAATACAGGCTTTGATTACAAATGATCAATGTTTCCTTCTGAGCTTGTCAGCACCAACATGGTGACTCCCAGGCATGTGACACTTGTCTTTCCCATGCTGTGTTCTCCCAGCCATAGTCAGCCCAACCCACCCTCCAGGGGCTGGGCTTGGTGATGGTCTGACCACAGACCAGGCTTAGAGAAGGCTGTTCCTTTAAGACCAGTCCTGGAGAGTGTAGACCTCAACAGGGGCTATGGGACATTTCTTTGTTTAAGTCTACCCTAAGTTCTAAGAAACTGATTATTTAACTGAGTAAAAAAAATTTCAAGTGGGTAAAGGCTGAGAAGTGAATGGAAGTGGAGGAAATGGACATAATCAGGAAGGACTAAAGGCTACCGAAAAGAGAATGAAAGTGGTAGCAACTTGAAGAGGGTGCTAGGTCGTGATGCAGATACTTTGGGTGCTGATAAATTAAGTGTGTTTATAGCCTGAGAGAAACAGCCACGGAAGATTCAGACCAATAGTTTTCTGCTCACTCCAAACTCCCACTGACTACTTTGAATTACTTCAGATTATGAATTACGATGTGTTATTTATATCACTTTAAGAACCAGAATACTCTTCAAGTGATATAATGAATTCAAACAATGGTATTTCCATGCACCTCCCTGCCAGAACTGGAGGTGCTGGGATCCCTATGGACCAAATAAGAAGACAAACATTGGTAGTTACTCAGTGTCAAAATAAATAAATAATTAAATACAACACCAACAGAAAACTTTCCAGCTTTTAACATTGATTTTTAAAGTATTTTAAAACATTAATGTACATTTTCCTCTGCTTTTCCCCTTTCACTATTCAGTGCATATAAGGTACTTTCAAAAATCTTGTTTTTCTTAACCTATTTACTCAGATCATGTCCTTTTCTAAATTAAATAAAACAACATACAACTTCTTTATAAAATATGCAGTTCTTTTTGTTTTACAGTCACTGC
>PVIJ01018569.1:0-26016 GCA_004024925.1 Scalopus aquaticus
GGCGAGAAGACCTCGCAGACAGACTCGGACCCCGGAGCTCTGGCCGTGGCCCCACAGACAGCAGCTTGGATGGTGCAGGGGCGGGGCGGGGGGGGGGGGGGGGGGAGGGGCAGGAGCAGGCAAGAAGGGCCCGAACTCTGAGCGCCCCGGGTCCTGGCTCAGCCCTGTGCTGTCACCGCAGCCAGCCCCCCGCAGGCCCCGACCCCAGGCAGGTGCCCTGTCTTGAGCGGAGATGACCCGGGGATGGGCTGTGCTATTGTGGGGAACCTGACAGCTGGGCTGGATGGGACAGAGGGGTGTGGGACCCTCAGACCCTGTGTGCCGCCCCCAGTGTGGAGAGGCTGGGACCCAGGGAAGAGGCTCTCGTTGCCGCCTCCAGGCTGGGGGGCCCGCGGCCAGGCTGCTCTGGCCCCGTCTGACCCAGCAGCAGGGCAGGCGGCTCCTGAGCCTGAGTCCTGGGCCCTCAGCACAGCCGGGCGGACTCTGTGGAGAGGAGGGAGGGGGCTCCCCAGGCTGCAGCCCAGGGAGGGCGGGCTTGCCGTGGGGGGTGGGGCGCAGACCTAGGAGAAGGGACCTGGGATCCCCTCAGTCACTGGCACAAATTGGGGTTTCTTTTCTGATGCAGAGATGCTATAAGGAGCGCCTGAAAGTGTGGATTTCTGGGCATTGCCCCTGCGTGGCCTCCTCTGGGTCTCCAGCTGCTTCTCCTGAACTCCATGAGCTTCAGACCTTGCAGCAAGTGCCGACAGCTGCTGAGAGGGGCTGACATGATAACCCAGTGTTGCAACCCCCTCCCCTCACCCCGCCCCTCCCCTCCCCTCCCCTCCCCTCCCTTTCCCACCCTCTCCTAAGCCTTTTTCTGGTGCTGATTGTGGGTGTCTCTCCCCTATGCCCACTGCTTTTCAAGAGCAAGGTCGTTATCACCTCCCTTTACTGTGAAAATCAGACACATCTCTGCAAATGATGTGTCCGGTGAAACTTGGTGTGACCTTCGGACCTCAGGGACCCTTTATAGGTGGCAGGGATGGCGGTCGGGGCACCTCCTCACTCCTCATGCCCTCCGTGCCCTTCCTGTGTGAGCGATCCTCGCGCTTCTCCTGTAGCTGTCTCATTAGGACAGTGATTCAGTGTCCAGAAAATGTGCGAGAAATCAGGCCTCGAGTGATCCAGGCTCCTGTTACTCCATTAACAACACAGAGTAGAGGGGACAAGGTGATCCGGGCACACTTTACCCCAGTGGCTGCGTGCACCGTGGAGCACAAGGTAATGCAGGCACAGTCACTGTGGAGCCGCGTGTGCCTCTCCCTGTTCGCAGGACGGCGGGGAGAGGCCATGTTGTGGGAGGAGCCCCCGCCCTCTGGACGTGGCGTGAGATGATGGCGCTCGGTGATTCAGCTCGCAGACCCACCACGCTAGGGGGGCCTGCTGTTTCATTTCCCTCCAGGAGTGAGGGTTCAGACATTTTAAATATTTCAAGTTTCATAGATGGGCAGGATGTCTTTTATACTTTCAATTTGCCTTAATTCTGGTAGATTTTTCTACCTGTTAGTGTATTTTCCACCATGAATGGCCTCATATTTACTCCCATAAATTTGGAAAACTTGAAATGTCCTCATTTATTTGTAGGAGCTCTCCATGAATGAGGAAGTTAGGAAGTGGGTACAGGTAGTTGGGAAAAGGGTGCCCCAAGCCCCCAGCCCAGCTGTCCCAAGATCATTTATCAGTCTGAATAAGGAACAATGATAGCAGTCAGCGAGCCCCCACCCCGCTAAAAGTGGAGCATTAAGAACAGCCTCACAGCACACAGTGCTGAAGCAAGGGGCCAACGCTAGTTTCTGGCAGGCCAGGTAACCTGGGAAGACACCCAACGGCCAACCCCCCACTCCTTGCCCACTATACCCATATAAGCACCTTCCTCTTGCCCCCTCTGTCTGCCCACCTGGAACCCCTCTCTGCGCAAAGACCTTTCCTGTCCTCCCAATTTATCAATAAATTATCTTTCTGTAACCGTGGTCTTGATGTCGAATTCCTTACTCGCTGTAGACAAGACCCGAGAGCAGTTCCCTGGGGTCCAAGAACCCTCAGAATCCCAATTCAGTACAAGCCCTGATAAACGCTATTGTTCAGTCTCCTGTGATAATTGAAATTTCCTTGGGAACTGGACTGAGGGGCTGTCCTCACGTGGGGGCTCACTTCTTCGAGGTCCACTCTGGACACACCACCCCTGACCCCATCACTGAAACCTTCCTTGCCAATTGGGAAGCCCTGGTGCCTCCTTGTCCTGGTCCTCATGAGAACAGTGAGTGTAGCAGGGGAGAGGGGAGAGGAGGATTGGGGGTCTAGGTCCCCTGAGTCCCGCTTTGCCCCAGGAGCTTGAGCCCTTCCTGTTAAGTGAGCGAAACGGGCAAAGCTCTCCTCGCCGCACCCCGCCCCCCCACATCCACGGTCCAGGCAGGACCGGCCCTGCTGACATGCACCCTCTGAGCATGCCTGGGGGGGGTGGGGTGGGGGCAGAGGAGGCTGTCCGGGCGCAGGGCCTGTCTCTACAAACTGAATTAGCAGGTATGAAGGAGACGAGAGGTTGTAGCTTCATTCACTGGAGTCTCTACGCAGAGGGCCTTTCTGGGTGGCTTAAAGATGAGACACACACAGCAGGTGGGGAGACTCAGGTTTGCGTGGGAAGAACTTGGTGGGTCCACATGAGCCGGTTAGGGAGGAGACGCCCAGCCCGGGTGTGGGGACAGGAGCCTGGGTTGAGTCCCTGGGAGGAGACACCCTGGTTGACTCAGCCACGAGGCTGGGTGGTGTGGACACGTGACTGGGGCGACAGGAGCAAGGCAGGGGAGACCTGGCAGGACTGGCAGGGGCAGGGGTGGGCCTTGCGGACACTGGGCATCCCTGGCTCACCTCAGTGCCAACTCCCAGAACCCACACTCATCGGACCCCAGGTGGGGCTGGACCTGCCTGGAGTGCTGTTTCTACCTGCACAAATGGGGACAGGCACCTGGGGTTACAGGTTCTTAAACTCCCCAAGCACGAGTTTCCGCATCCGTAAAATAGTAAATGGAAGGAAAGGGGTTGACCAGCAGGTCTTGCTAGTGACCCTGAGCTGGGCCATGCTGAGGTCTCACCCCGGCCCCTCACCCAGGTGTCGCCTGCCTTCCCTGAGGTCAAGGCCGGGGTCACTGGCGGGGGGTGGGTCACGGGCTGCCGTCCAGGCACCTCCTCTGTCACCTCGGTCATGTGACAGGTGAAATAAGGCCAAAGGCAGCGCCCACCCTCTAGACCAGGCTTCCCAGGCTCCGGAGGTGGTGACGTCACTGTCCCGACCAGAGTGGCCTTCAGACATTTGCAAGTTGTTTTATTACGGAGTAAAATCCTCTAATGTGCTGTTTACTTTTTTTATACACTAAGTAAAACTGTAGATGCTGCAGAAATCCACATTCTTGTTCTCTGAGATTACTTATACTTTCTGATTTTGGAATGAAACAAATATCCCAACTTTCCAATTTTTACTTCCTTCCTTCCTTCAGGTTTCTATTTGTCCTTATTGGCTCATCTGTCTTTTAAGAATAGAACAACAGACAGGTGTCTCTCTTTCCTTTGTTTTCTTTCTTCAATAAACTTGACAAGTGCAGATGAAAAAACAAACAAACAAACAAACAGAACAACACACATCAGACAGTTAAATGCGGAGTCAGCCATTCCGGGGAGATTTCCAGTATCAAGTCAAGAAGTTCCGTCCCCCCGAAGTCCACTCCTGCAGCAGACGCGAGCTCAGCAGCCTGACCAGCATCTGTGCTCAGGTCTCGTGCCCACCGGGCTAGTGTGGGTTCCCGTGCCCAGGGGCACCGCGCTGGGACTAGCCTGGATTCACAGCCCTAGATCATGGTATCTGTCGTGACGACGCCCGGGAGGTCTGGGGTTGGAAGCTGCTAGAGGCAGGCAGAGAAGACGGCTCACAGGCCGTCATGGCGGGGAGGGGCCGAGCTCCCGGTCTTCAGGTTGTCACCACGGTCCAGTCACAGCCACAGAGCCTCAGCCTCCACCCCTGTATCTTTTATTTATGATGAAAATAATGTTTGTTGTGGAGAAAAATTGATATGAAGCAACAGCATGAATAATCGTCCCCCTAGAAAGCACTAATACTGTGGGATAACCACTGCTAATATTCTTTTATATTCTTCCTAAAATTATGTGTATGCAATATATGTTATCTTGATGTATTTTATATACCAAACAACCAACATCTTTCTGTAGCTTTAATAAGTTGGTCTGATGGCTGCATGCATAATAGTGTGGCAGTGAGTGAGTCAGAGAAGGAAACCAGCCTTTGCAAGCTGGGAAACTCCACCTGCCGGCAGGTGGCACCAGAGACCGACTAGACGTCCTAGCAGGGCGGCCCTGCAAACAAATTGAACCCTCCGGTCCTCTCAACACTTTGCTTTCCTCAAGTTTGGTTCTGTTAGCATAGAATCTACTAGAAAACTTGTTGATATCAGACAGTTGACTGCTGTTTGTCCAGACTGAATTCAGACTAGTGTGCTTGAGCCAGCAATCTGAAGGCTTCATAAGGAAGGAACGGAAACTAGAGTGGAGCTGAGAAAAGGTTGGTCCTACCCCCACCCCTCCATTCCGAGGCAGCGGAAGGAGCAGGGTTGTGGCGCAGAAGGACAAGGATGATGATGCTTCAGGAACTTTGCAGGCCCCCAGGTGGGACGTGATCCCTCAGGATCCCTGTTCCAGCTGCGCAGGCTGACAGCTGAGCCCTCAGTTCAGGTCTCTGGCCCTGAAGGTAACTGCAGATGGCGGAAGTTTTATCTTCTTACTCTGCTTCTGCTACCACAGAAGGACCGGAAACATGCCCAGTCCAGTTTGTGGCTTCTGGGTGGGGTGAGTGTGCGTGTGAGTCCTACACGTCTGGGCTGTGGTCACCCCCCCAAGTCTAAACTTTAGTGCCTGGGTGACCCCGGAGCAGAGTTCCTGAGATGACCCCTTGGGGAGGGACGGGGAAAGCCTGAGATGGTCAGGAATTTTCCAGCTGCCTCAGTCCTGATTAAAGATCTGGAAGGGGGTGGGGAGAGTGGCCCAGGTGAGCTGCAGGCAGAAAAGAAATGGCAGGAGGTGCAGTGGGGAGAGGGGCCTGAGAAGTAGTGGGGGCGGGGAGGAGGACATGGGGCGCCCTGAGGTCCCTGTGGTCCCGGAACAGCAGGGCTCCACGGCTTCATTCTCAAGGGCCAAAACATTCTCCAACCACCTCAAGGCCTCATCCTCTTGCCTGAGGACACAACCAGCAAAAGCCCTGGGGGTGGGGGTGGGGGGTGGGGAGGTGGGGGCCGGATTCTGGGGTCAGAACAAGAGCGGTGCCTCTCCCTAAGCTCAGGGATGAGGGTGAGGAAGGGACCCGAGAAGGGACGCCACGTTTGCCTTGTGGTCCCAGCCACAACATTCACCTACCAGGAGACAGCTTGATGTAACGGGCATGCATTTACACGAGAGTGTGCGCTTGACTTGGCAAAAATAGGAACCATTCTCACCTGCAGGGCATTTGCTCTCTGCCTGCGGCACCTCTCACCTCTGCTTGTGGTGCAGAAGCTGCTGAACACAATGTGTAAAGTAATGGAGAGTAGTAATTTGCTGTCCCCAGATGGAGGGCAGATGAGGTGTTCAGATATGGGGGCCTATAATAGGGTGGTCCCAGGAAAAGGGTGTGTTCCAGGTTCCCTGCCCCACCAAGGGAGGATGGAGCTGAGCAGGAGAGCTAAGAAGCTGGAGAAGAGAAGAGGAACTAGGAGAAGAAGGAAGGAAGCAGGATGGAGGCCAGAAGAGGCACACGGAGCAGAGAGACATGCAAAGAAGCTGCACTGGCCTGGACTGATTGAAACAGACGTGGGGGAGAGACCCGTGGGGAGGTGACAATGGCAACTTAGATCTTGGTTTTGATTTTGCCCTTTAACACCCAGAATGTCTGGCTGTTTCTGCCCCTTTTGTATGGGTCCCTGACAAAAGGTGTTTTAGACTCATGGCAGGCTTTCGGGCCCTGCTTTGGGCCAATCCCATTTGGGTGGACTTTTACCCACGAGGGGTTGGGTAACTTGGGTGCTTGATTTAGAAACTGTACTCTTTGTCTTATCTAATTCTATTAAAGTTTGTTTCCACAAAAGGACTCGTATGTTTTGTATTGATGCGGAGGATGGCAGAACCTATTTCCAGCGGGCAGGTTTGGGGGTTCTGGGGTACCCCTCTCCCTGCCTGGAAGAGGCTCACCCCCAGTGATGTCCCAGGGCCTCCATGTGTGCTGAGGGGCAGGAGCTCCCGCGGGCGCAGAGCTTCTGCAGTGGGTCCCTTTGTCACTTTTTTAAGGACCCTGCACGAGGCCATAGGCTGAGTGGAGACCAGTGGATGGGCATCAGCGCCAGGGCGGAAGGTCCTGAGCCACTGGCTCTGGCAGCTGCTTTGCCAGGACACCTCTGTTGACCAAATGACCCTGGGGGGCTGCTGGGCCCAGGGTCCCTGTGAGTGTATGGCCAGAACCGCATCTCTGCTGGGGCTGGGGGCCACGTCAGCAGCCTCCTTGAAGCCGCGTGGATTTCCCTCAGAGGGGCATGGCTTTGGGGGCTGACTGCGGTGCCCCAGGCAGGAATTCCACGAACTCTCCCAGCTTGTTTCCTACCACGGATTCTCCAGTGTCGTAGCTTCATGTGGTGGAAGCTGCCGGCCACATGCTGTCATTCCTGTGTGATCCACAACTGCTCTCAGCTGCAGCAGCAGCCGGGGGTCTGACAGATGCCTGCGGGCTGCAAAGTCTGATATCCGAACTCGGCTGAATTACCCAGGCTTTACCAGGTATTGTTAGAAACGCCACAGAAACTGCAGGAAACATTTCAGATGGTTTACTCTGCCTTTTTAGAACATGCCTAGCTGATTTGCATTATAGTAACACTTTGTCTTTGAGGTAAAGTTACTCATTTTGGATTTAGCACACAGAAGAGCACTATTGACAGTGTAAAGCCAGAACTGTACCTTTAAGAGTATAAACGAGCAACAGAAGGACTTTCACTGGAGTTATCTTGGGAGATGCTTAGAGGTTTCCTTGTGCAGAGAGCATTTTTTCTGCCTAGAAACTGCATAACTGTCTGCTCAAGCTGGCAGACACCACGTGACATAGCAACAGCAGCGCAGGGGAGGCAGAAAAAAGTCCTGATAGAAATCAAGTGGTTTCAAATCTGCTCTTGCGAAGCGTTTTGGGTAAGGCCCCTCCCAACAAACCAGTAAACAAGAAACAAAGGCTACTTTGAGGAGCAGGCCAGTCTCTGATTCCTACAATAATGGCTGAAGATGGTCAACGGAGGGGATAAATATCCGGGAGGAAAAGCACATGGACATGAGGTGAAAAGCAAATCATAGCAATAGCTTGATGGCACTGATACTAACACTTGCACCACCACACCAGGGAGGCCCTTTGGTGCTTCTTGAAGCATCAAAGAGCTTCAAGAGCTTCTTAAAGCCTCTATCGAGGCATTTTTCTCAGTTTTAGAATTTTGGAGAAAAGAAAGACGTTATAGGGTAAATGAAAGATTGATCAGGATTTTCCGCCCTCCCACCAATGATAGACCCCTAGGGGCCTACACACACACCTGATGGCGGCACCTGGAGTAGGGTGTGGGCATGCGTGAGTGGGCACACCTGGGCCAGAGACTGGGCTTATAAGCAGCGGCAGCGGAGGCAGAGCCCAGAGCGCAGCTGCTGAGTGCTGTGCAGTGAGGCGCGGCGGAGACCACAAGAGAACATCAGACAGCCCAGGATAGTGAAGGGGGGGGGGGGCTGGAAGGCCTGCCAGCTCCAGGCCCCCCGCCCCTCCCCCGCCCCCCCCCGCCCCGACCTGCCCACCTCATTACAAAATATCACTAAAAGTCTCCGAGGGCTCCAGGACTCTTTCGTGACCTGTCTGCCCAGCTCCGGTGAGCCTCCCCCCACCCCCATCGCTACACACGTCTTTTCTGTTTTCTCCTCTACCATGTGTCTCCCCTGAGGGAAAGGTGCAGAAGCTACTTAGATGTGACAGTAGGTGAAAAACAGAGAAATTGGATGTTTTTCTTTGTGGGCGCTGGGGTGAGGAGCTGAACTGAGACCCTGAAAAGCTGAACTATGGAGGAAAGGCGGACTAGAGAAGAAAATCTGCTAGGGCAGAAGGAGACAGCATGAAGGAGATGACAGACACTGCTCTTGAGTTAAAATGTATTGGGTTAAATAAGATACCACAAGCCTTGATTTTTTCTTGTTTCTTTTTGCTTTAATGTGGTTACCAGGGAAAGCAAATGACGCTCGTGGGTCACACTGGTTCGCATTCCAGACTATTAGGGCTCAGTCTGGACCTTCCATGTGTTTCTCCTGGATGTTTCTGCTGGTTCTTATGCTTTTTGTCTTATCTCATGTACTGGGGTGTTTTTGTGTGCTGGGAAGTATATTAAAAAATTGCTGTCGAGAGAATTACAAGCCTAAGTTGATATTTCCTTCCTCCGGAAATGATGCAGTTTTATATCAGGCAGTGGGTAGCTATAAACCACAAATCACTTAACATTTAGGAACTGAGATATATTGGGCCATGCAGAAACTGTGAAGCTGGTTTCTTTTCCTGTGGTTGCCCTTTATCCCATTATGCCCTTTATCCAGTTCCTCTGGATTCCTATGAACAAGCAGGGATTTAAAAATTTTTTAATTTATTTATGCATACAGGAACTGGGGTGCAAGCCAGAGGTGTGGGGTGGTGAGAGGACCCACCAGAGACAGAATGGGGAGCAGAACAGGCGGATCTACTGAAGTACACTGCTGAGGGGGGCAGCAGGCGAGGCCTGCTACACCATGTGGGAATCTCCCTGGCCGGGGATCGAACTCGCGCTGCAGTGGCTGCAGACAGCTTTATAGTGCTGACACTTAACCTGTTGTGCCACCCGGGAGGCCTAAGTTGGGATTTTTTCAGGGCTCCCATCCTGGCTGACCCTGGACTTCCACATTCTGTGCTTCCCCCATGAAGCTTCCAAAGCTGCGTGAGCCACCAACGGATCTGCCCCTTGTATGATCAAAAAGCACTGGCCCCGCCCCCGTGGGACCACCGCCCATGAGGAAGCCCCCATGTGATGAGAGGAGGCTGCTGTGATCAGGAGGCCCCCACAGCCTAAGGCCACAGTGACCCCCTGGCTCCAGAGCCACACTGTGCCTGAGAAGACCTGCACAGAGGACATCGTGTTGCCATGTCCCTGTGCCACCCTGCAGGGCAAATGCAGATGCTCAGGCTTTTGCACTGTTGGCATCTATGGCTGTCACCTGTGGCCTTAAATGCAGGAGGCACTTGGGAGGGTGGGTTGGGTACGCAGGCCTGATGGTGGACACCTGGAGTGTGTGTGGGCCCGCATAAGTGGGCACACCTCAGGCTGGGGCCGAGCACACAAGGGCAGTGTCACAGACGATGGTGTGCAGTGGAGACGGGCTGTGGAAGGGGCCATGAGAAAATGCCAGAGTGAGCCCAGAGAAAGGAAAGATTCGCCGGGCCCTGGTCCTGCTCCTGCCCTGCCCCTGGTTGCCTCACTGCACGTGGCGTAGAAAGATCATTAAATGCCTGAAAAAGCCACTGAGGGTTCCAGGACGCCCACTGACCTGTCTGCCTGAATCGATCGAGAACCTGCCCTGTGCTTGCTGGCACTACACGCCCCTCCAAGCCAGTGACCAGAGCCCGGATGCTGCTTGTGCTGCTGCAGGAAGGCCTCGTGTCTCCAGCGATGGCGCAACAGAAACCGGGTCTCCGCTCCCACTGGATGGACAGAATCCAAATCCCTTCCAGGCCTGGCTGTGCAGGAGCAAAGAAATGTAGTTTTGGGCTTCTGAGTCCATAGCTTGGGAAGGTACATTAGAATGAAGAATGAATGGAGGTTAGGTACCCCTTTCCCCCCCCCACCCCCTGGATACATCCATACAGTGCTGTTTATTATTTGCTGGTATTGCTTGATGAGTTTAGTAAGGCACACACCCACACAGCCACAAGAAGAAAGAGAATTTGTTAGCCACTCAGAAGTTCCCCCTGTACCCCACCCCAACCTAAACTTCAGCGTTGCCCCAAAGTAACCCTTTCCTTAGGTTGGCACCCAAGTGCAACTCAATCTTAGACCCATTTAAAACATTGTGTGTATCTTCTAGATCCATTTCAATAGTAGGCTTCTCACTTGACTCCCTCTCCCATTCTAAAATATGATGCTGTTTATTTCAAGTGATAAGATAGACAAAACATTGCTACATCTTGTTTATTACTGTTTATTGTTGTATGTGTAAGCATATAAACACATGCACATCCGCACACCTGTGTTTCCATATCTGCATGGATATATAAGTTTCCGAACGTCAGCAAAATCAGCAGTGGGCTTCAGACACGGTCCTGGACTCAGGCTGGTGGGTAAAGCTTGTATGTCTGTGTCCTGGGGCACACATCACCCCACTTCGCTCTCAAAGCGCTAAGTCTGTCTGTGAAGCGGGTGTAGTGATGTACCTGCTTCCTGGCATTGCTGCGCAGCTCAGTTAATACGCACGAGAGACTTAGTGGCCACTCTCAGTAAGTACTTAGGAAACTAGCGATTTTTATAATAAGACAAGGTAGCAGAAGACCTACCTGCAAATCCTGCTCATTATAGCCTCCGTTGAGTCGCTAAATTTCCAAATCTTTCTTGCCTTTCAGATGAAGGCAGCGGCTTCCATGCTCTGTAGGGGGCGCTACTGAGCCAGCCGTCTCCGAGTCCACTCCTGTGGCGCGTTACCTACTTACCATTCTACTAAGTAAGCAGACTGGAGAATCTGGCTTCCAGGTATTATTTTTCATACTTTCTACAAAACCTTATCATTTTAATTTTCCTCTACATGTTACTTAAAAGGAAACACGAAAACAGGACACAAAGGTCATGTTGTGGCTGCTAGAATCAGAGTAACACCAGAGGGCACTTCAGCTGAAGAGTGAGTGGAAGATTCCATGGCTGAACACACCCAGGCTTTCAGAGGGTGGGAAAAGCGTGACCAGAGTCCTGGTGTGTAGGGGCTGGGCAGTAGTCGTCCATGAAAACCAAGTGGAAAATGTTATTTGATGAAGTCTTTGCTTCCTGGATGTGCAGCCTTGGGAGAGGGGTTGTGATACTTTCGTCACCCTCAAATGGATGGTTGGTCTAAAACGCAAAGGCTAACAATAATAAGACAAACCCAAAACTCTCTCTTTCTGAGGCTCCTCATGTAATCCAAGTGCTTCCAGGATTGTGGTATCTGGCAAAGGGGACGTGTCCCTGGTGGCCAGGTAGGGGGCACCATGGGCCTTTGCAATGCCTGGAGGAGTTGACCCCTGGAAATGGACTGGCCTGTGGCCGTGTCCATGGTGTGACCTCAGTCCCTGAGGAAAATCTAGGTTCAAAGAAATACGCATTAGGATTATAATAAATAGGGGACACGAATGAAGATGGATGCGTAATAATTGAAATATAATTCATAGACGTTATATCATTCCATTGAACTATTTTAACTTTTTAAAATTAGAAATACAAACAACTTCATAGAGACCTCATGAAACTTCAGTTTTGCACAGGGCTTTTAAATGATCTTCTGGGCCTCCCTGGTGGCGCAGGGGTTAAGTCTCAGTGCTATCAAGCTATCGCCAGTCGTTGTGGCCTGAGTTTGATCCTTGGCCAGGGAGCTGACCCACATATGTCAGAGCAGACCTCTCTTGCCTCTCCCACTGATCCCCTCAGCAGTGTATTTCAGTAGATTTGCCTGTTCTGCACCCCACTCTGTCTCTGGTGAATCCTCTCACCCCCGATACGTTCCAGTTCTTGTATGCACAGATAAATAAAAATAAATCTTAAAGAAATGATCTTCCAATATCTTTTGATGTGATAAGGGTTTATGTTCTGTCTTATTAATCTTTTTTCCTAGTTAGCATAATTTCAAGGGAACAAGTAAATATCTTTATGCAAATGATCTCCACAATATAATAACCTACAGTTCAGAATTAATGACAATCTAGGCAAATGAAGCCGCTTATGGAACAGAGGTTTCCACTAGCTCCGGCCTCCGTCTCATTCTCAGCACTGCGTGTTTAGCAAGTGGAAGGGCTGAAGTCCCATGCTTGATTGGTAGCTGACATAATCACAGAGAGGAATGGTCTTTCCAGCTCAGACATGAAAATTCCAAAATCTGAGCTGTCACCGCTATAGTTAATTAGCTACTTCTGTGAAAGGAGGGACTTAAATACAATGTAAAAATCATTGGTTGTCAAGCGCTATCAAAAGAAACTGGATGCTTTTCATAGGAAGTTATTGCAGACTTACTTGGTGGTGTGCGACTGATGGAGGAACTTTAGCACAATCTGAATTGTTAGTTGTTGCTTGTTGCTCTGGGGTTTGAGATACGTGTTTGTGGAGCAAAAGTCACTTTCTGGTAGAGGATTCTGCTTGCACCTGGCTGGTCTTCTCTCGGGACCCCTGGGTCGTGGGCCTGCCTCCGTGGGTGCCGAGTGCTGCCCCATTCAGGAGCACTTACATGCATAAAAATAATTTTTTCAATCGTTCGCTTCTTGGTACTCATTACCAATTCTGAATGTGACTTCAAACCTTTCTTTGAAGCTGAAGTATAAGACTCAGATTCGTGGTGAAGATTTAAGAGATTTGTGATTCTTTGCATCTCACATGGAGGTATGTGGACCTGTTAGTTCACTGCTGAGTGGCAGGAACACAGGGAACCCCAGGATAGGCTGGGGAATCCACTTCAGCCAAAACTTTATACAGGATGAGCTTGACAACTTGTTTACATTAAAACAAATGCAAGTATATTATGGAGTAAGATGCAGAAGTGCAGATGATTTCTGTCAGTGAAAGCAAGGAACTTCAAAGAAACTTGTGTCTTGCAGAGGGTTGCCTCTTGGTCCTTGGAAGTTAGGTAGATGCTTGTTCAATTTATTTCATTAGTGGTAATTGAGAGGAAATATTTAGAATTTTTGTTTAACAATCCCATTTGACATCTGTGGAAACTGAGGCATCAAGAGAAAACTTCTAACTTGTGAATGAGATTTGGGCTCTATGTACATTCCTTCTTCAACTTAAGCTTGGGTATTTCTTCCCATTCTCAACCCTTGTCTTGTTCAATCAGAACATCCAGAACAAACTAATAGTCCAAGGAGGAGCATAAGTCAGCCTGTGCTTAGTCCCTGCTCTGCCACTAACCACTGTGTCACTTGAGCAAGGGGTTTAATGTCTCCTCCCCTCAGCAGCAAAGACGTGCATTTAAAAATAAAGAAATCCAAATATGTGTTGTCTCTCACCTTGCATGATTGCCAAAAAGATCAGATCAGATAACAGATGTGAAATGAAGTTTGAAGTGCTGTGAAAGGAGCTGGAGTCCACTTTTCACAAATGGTGCTGGTAAAACTGAATATCCGCATGCAAGCAAATGAACTTGGATCATCACTTAACACTATGTAGAAAGATTAACTCAAAATGCCTCAAACCCTAAATGTAAGACCAAAAACATAGGAAAGCATAGGGCAAAAGCGTCATAACATTGGATTTGCGATGGTTTTTTAGATATGACATCAAAGGCACTGATAGCCAGAGAAGAAATCGATCAGGCTTTCATGAAATTTTAACAGCTGTGTGCATGAAAGACATTTGTAGAGTAAAAAGACAGCCCAGAGAAAGGGAGAAAAATATTTGCAGATAGAATATTTTAAGCAGTTGATATCTAGTATACATAAAGAACTCTTAAAACACAATAACAAAAATACAAATAACCTGATTAAAAAATGGGCAAAGGACTTGAATAGACATTTCTTCACAAAAGATGAACAAATGATCAATAAGTACATGAGAAGGTGTTCGACATAACTAATCATTGAGAGAAATGTAAATCAAAACTGCAATGAGATACTAACCCACACCAGTTAGGATGGCTACTATTAAAAAACTCAGAGAACAAATGCTGGCGAGGATGTGGAGAAATTGAGGTGAGCTCACAGTGGTGTGTGCTCTCAGAGGGAATGTAAAGTCGTCCAGCTGCTCTGGAAAACAGTTTTGAGATCCCTCAAAGAATTAAAGTTAGAATTAACACATGATCTAGCAATGGCACTTCTGGGCATATGCCCCAAGAACAGAAAGCAGGGTATCAAGGAGATATTTGTACACCACATTGAGAATAGCATTCACAATAGTTAAAGCTTGAGAACAACTTGTGTCCATTGACAGATGAGTGAATAAGCAAAATATAGTAAGGAATATTATTCAGCCTTAAAAAATAAGGACATTGGGGCCTCCCTGATGGTGCAGGAGTTAAAGTCTCAGCACTACCAAGCTATTGCCAGCCACTGCAGCCTGAGTTGGATCCCTGGCGAGGGAGCTAACCCACATGGCGCAGCAAACCTCTCCTGTCTTGCCTGCTGGTCCTTTCAGCAATGTATTTGTCAGTCTGCCTGTTCTGCTCCCCACTCTGTCTCTGATGAGTCCTCTCACAACCCCTATACCTCTGGCCTACACCCTACCTCTTGTATGCATAAGTAAGTAAATCTTAAAAAAAAATGGGTGAAGAGTGGGTTTACATGAACTATTCTAGTTCCAAGCTAGTGTTCTTGACCACTGGTGAGTCATCAGTTTGTCTCCACGGTGAAACTTTGCTTTATTCCTTGACTTCCTCTTAATTCTGGCCCTGGGCCTGGAGAGGAACAGGCCAGAGTGTGCAGAGTCTAAGCTGTGAGCACCCGAGTAGGCTCCCGCCCAGCCCGGCTCCTGAACCTTCCGTCATTTTATAGATACAGAAGAAGAAGATGACAGAGGCTGGCCAGTGCTTGTCTCCTTGCCTTCTATAATGCATCCTGACATTCTTGCCTGGTGACCTCCTGCTCCTCATTTAGAAGCCAGTCCACCTCCCCCACACTGGCCTTGGGGGCCCTCCGGTTCAGGGGCCCCTCTGGGTGTTGCTGTGATGGGCACACACGGTTCCCTCACCACTACCCCTCCCCCGGCCCCCAGTGTCTGTGCGGCTTCTCCTGAGGCCGAGTGAGACCAGGAGTTGCGTTTGTGTGACTTCATGTCCCTGTCACCTGACATGGAAGAATGTCGTGAAATCCGTGAACGAGTGAATAGATGCATGAACAAACACTTAAGTAATGTTTTTAAATAGTAGGTTCCCCAGTGAGAACCTACTGGTCATTCTGGTTAAAGATTCCCTGAACTTCTTATCAAGTCTCTCTCTTCACAGCTATTAACAGGCTTGGCTCCCGCCCAGCTGGTCGGGGTTCAAATATCACTGAGACAATATTTAGAAAGGGGACTTTGTTTAGCTTTGCTGGTTCCAGTCCAATCAATCCTTTTGAAGTCGCTGCTGAGCCTCGTGCTGGGAAGCTCCCTGGTGGAGCAGGGGCTGGGGGGAACACACACGCTTTGAGGAGGGACAGGCGGTGAAGCCAGGCATCAGAGACAGTCGCCTCCGGCCCTCCATGATTAATTTCATGCTAATTAATTCTGTGTGGTCTTTAGAAAGACAGCAAATGCTCTAGGTCGTGCTGATTTTCATGACCCCGAGTCCTCTGCGGGACTGGAAGGCTGTGGCAAGGCTGAGCGACACCCGTGTGCTCGGGCTGGCTTTGCAAGGGCAGCCGGGCAGTCACGTGACTTCTGGCCACGGTACTCCTGCAGCGAGAGGCCAGAGGCCGTGCCTGAGACCTTGGCAGCCAGCGGCGCCCAACGACAGGAGAGGGACGTGGTCTGGGGGGGTGTCTCTTGAATGTTTTTCAGTTGGGAGCTCCTGATCTCAGGCTTGAACCATCACACCTGAAGGTCACGGCCACACCTTTGTCAGGGCAAGAAGCTGATGACCCAGTGGCTCGGTGAGGTCCAAGTTTGCCTCAGGCGCTGGAAGTTCAGCAGAGCCATCCCTGAGTCCCGTAAGAGTGCCCAGGGCATCTTAGGGGCATAGGATGTGCTCCTGCTTGTCCTTCAGAGTGACCATTGTCCATCCCACGGAGCAGGCAGGGCCCAGAGCTGGCTCCCTGCTTTCTCTTTCTGGGCACTGCCGCGTGTCAGGCTCAGGGTCAGTCTCTACTGCCACGTATCCCTGCGTTTCATGCACTCAGGTGAACTGGTCTCCCAGCTGCAAACCCCTGGGGTTATTTCTGTGACAGGCCAGGGCCACAGGGAGGGGAAATAGAGGAATCTGCCGCTTGTTGAGTGAATGAGGAGTTATGGGATCCTGAGGGAGGGCCTGGCGTTTGAGGAGGGTCTTGGCCAATCAGAGGGTTTGCCAGGAGTAGAGTGAGTGGACAATTTTGTAAAACAAATGTTCCCCATCTCTCTGAATATTGTTATTATCAGAGAGAGGTCACTATTTTTTATTTTGCTATAAATGGCAACAGTCTGTCCTTCCTTATTGCTGAATAACTCTCCATAGTGTGGAGAAACCACGGTTCTCAATCCAGCCCTCCGCGTGGGCACTTGGCTGTGTCCCTGTATTGGCCACTGGAATAAGGCTGCAATCAACACTGTAAAGCATATCATTTTTTGAGTTGGACATTTCCTTCTGTGGATGGATGTCAAGTTGTTTTTTTTTTTTTTTAAAGATTTATTTTTTATTTATACATACAAGCTGGGGTACAGGCCAGAGGCGTGGGGCGGCGAGAGGGTTCACCAGAGACAGAGCGGGTAGCAGAACAGGCAGATCAGAAATACACTGCTGATGAGAGCAGCGGGCAAGGCAGAAGAGGTCTGCCACGCCATGTGGGATTCTCCCTGGCTGGGCGTCGAACTCACGTCGCCGCTGCCGACAGCTCCACAGCGCAGCACTTAACCGCTGCGCCACCAGGGAGGCCCGGATGCCAAGTTTTTAAAGGTAAATCCAGATTGCTTTCCAGAATGACTGCACCAGTCATAGTCCCACTGATAGTGCAACAGGGTTTCCTTTCTCTGCATCCTCTCCAGCACTTGTTGTTGGGGTCTTTTTAATATGGGCCATTCTCACAGGTGTGAGGTGGTATCTCATTGTGGTTTTAACCTGCATCTCCCGGGTCCTCCCTGGTGGCGCAGTGGTTAAGCGCTTGCGCTGTGGAGCTGTCGGCAGCAGCGATGCGGGTTCGACGCCCGGCCGGGGAGAATCCCACATGGTGTGGCAGACCTCTCCTGCCTCGCCCGCTGCTCCCCTCAGCAGTGTATTTCTGATCTGCCTATTCTGCTCCCTACTCTGTCTCTGGTGAACCCTCTCGCCGCCCCACACCTCTGGCCTGTACCCCAGCTTGTATGTATAAATTAATAAAAATCTTAAAAAAAACAACAACAAAAAACCTGCATCTCCCTTATTGAAAGTGATGAACATTTTTTTTAAAGATTTATTTATTTGTGCATGCAAGAGCTGGGGTGTAGGCTGGAGTTGGGCGGGGGAAGAGGATTCACCAGAGACAGAGTGGGGAGCAGAACAGGTGGATCTACTGAAATACACTGCTGAGGGGAGCCGCAGGCAAGACAGGAGAGATCTACTATGCCATATGGGTCAGCTCCCTGGCTGGGGATTGAACTTGTGCTGTAGTGGCTGCTGATAGCTTCATAGTGCTGAGACTTAATCCCTTGCACCACCAGGGAGGCCCCTAAAGTGATGAACATTTTTTTAATGTATCTATTTGTCTTCTAGATATCATTTTTGGTGCATTATCTGTTATAATTTGGTGCCCATTTAATAATTTAGATTTTATTTTATTTTTTTGCTGTCTTTTATTTATTTATTATTTTTTAAATGTATGTTTATTGTTATTTGTATCTTTTACATTATAGTGTATTCCCCATGGGTTACCCACCACCAATTCACCCATGGACCATCACCTTTTGTGCTCCCCTTTCCCCCATTTTGAACCCTTATCGCCCACCCCTCGCTGAATATCTCTCTCTTATTTGGTTTCTCTAGATTCCTGTGATAAGTGAAACCATTCGATAGTTTTCTTTCTTTCTGGCTTATTTCGCTGAGCATGATCCCTTCTAACTCCATCCATGTTGCTGCGAATTGCATGTGTTTATCTTTTTTGCCGAATAGTATTCCATTGTATATAGATACCATATCTTCTTGATCCAGTCATCTTGGGCTTCTGGGTTGTTTCCATACCTTAGCTATTGTAAACAGTGCTGCGATAAACATACAGGTGCGTGTATCTTTTTGGATTAGAATTTTTGTGTCCTTCGGGTAGATTCACAAAAGTGGTATTGCCGGGTCATACGGAAGCTCCATTTTTAGCAGTTTGATGAACTGCCATACAGCTTTCCATAGTGGCTGGACCAATTTGCATTCCCAACAGCAGTGTAGAAGAGTTCCTTTTTCTCCACATCCCCGCCAGCATTTATTGTTGCCTGTTTTTTTTAATGTGTGCCATTCTCACTGGCGTGAAGTGGTATCTCATTGTGGTTTTGATTTGCATTTCCCTGATTATAAGTGATGTTAAACATTTTTTCATATACTTTTTGGCCATTTGCTTTTCTTCTTTGGAGAAGTGTCTTTTTAGCACTTCTGCCCATTTTTTGATTGAATTGTTGACTTTGTTTTTGTTGAGTTGCATGAGCTCCTTGTAGATTTTTGTTATCAGTCCTTCATTGGTTGTATTGTGTGCAGAGATCTTCTCCCAGTTAGTAGGGTGTCTGTTTGTTTTGTTTAATATCTCTTTTGCTGTGCAGAAGCTTTTTAGGCAAAACAATACATCACATACATCTTAGTAACACTTTTGAAGACACATTCCCCAAAATGAAGGAAGTGAAGGGAAAGATAAACAGCTGAGATTACATCAAAATAGTAATTTAGATTTTAAAGGGGCTGCTATAAGCCAAGGGCCCTCAGCATTTTGTGAAAATTGTGCTAAAAGTCTCTGGAGTGGGGTTGCCATGCTCTCCCTGGTCCACTGAGTTCAGGTCCCTGACACCCCCTCAGAGCTCGCAGCTCTGAGCTCTGTCTGTGCTCCTGGCCCTGGGGGTGCTCAACCTGGGTGGTGGGAGCTGCAGGCAAAGCCGCTCATGCACCCACTGTTATCTGGGGTAACACATAAAAAAATCCTCCTCATGTCCTTAGCAAATAACAGCACTAGGGGAATGTAAGTGCCCCTCCCCCCTCTTATACAAACTCTGTGGTTCGAATTAGCTTATATTATTCTGACAGTGATGTTAAAAGATTTGTGTGGCTTTAAATCTCTGCTGCCCAGATGTGGAAGTCTAGAATTTGGAAAGGATTTTCCTAGGACTGCTGTCCAAAGCCCCAAAGCCTGGGACAATGACTTGTGTTCACACCTTCCTCATTGGCGGATCAGCGGCTGCCTGCCCGGTGCTGGGCATCAGGGCCCACGTCGTGGCCCTGGTCCCAGCGCGAGGAACTCACACAGGTTAGGAAGGGTCTTTCCTTTTTGCCATCCTGTCTGAGACAGTGCCATTTCCCCTGGTCCTAATTAATGATGCATTCATAGCCCCAGGCCAGAGGATGAATGGCCATATTCAGGTCTCCAATTTAGGGCAGTTTGCTTTGGAAACCAACCAGTTGGGGGTCTCCATTTCAATCTACCCCCATTTCATAGCTAAATTTAATTAAAACTGCTGGGTAACTTGAAAATATTTTTTACAAGTTCCCAAAGAGGGGCATCTCAGGGGCCCCCGACACCCGACTCTCCGCAGTCTAGGAACACGGAAGGGGACATGCCCGTCAATGACACCAAGAGCTGGACCTTATTTTCTTTTCAGTTTATTTATTTTAAAGACAAAGCTGGGTTTATTGCTTACTTTCCTAAGGGCACTGCTACTTCAACTAAGGCTTGTTAGCATCTTGGTGATTTACTATGACTTTGAAGTGGTTTAAATGCAAGTCTTTAAATACCGTGTTCAGTTAGGATTGCTTTATTGTTTTAAAACCTGAGAGTTAGTGGCCCAAGAGGAAAGGCTTAGAAAATTCCTCTAAGGCTTGAGGGTACTGTCCAGGTCTTCCTCTGGCCACTTGGCAACAAAATTAGTCTGGAGAAGCCCAGTCCCGCTGTGGAGAGCAGGTGCCAACTCCCGTACCCTGTGGACATGGGCGGCCAAGCCCCTTCCCAACTTAGTCCCAGATGAATCTTCCTCTCTCCCCACCCCTCAAGAGCTGGAACTCCTGGGAGCATCATATATATGATACAGAAACGGTCGTTACAATCACAGTCACACTTGTAGCCAACATCTGTTTACTCCTGACTAAGTTTGGGCAACTCACTGAGCACTTTACACGGATTCCTCTCAGAAGCTTCGTATCAGGGCTGTGAGGTGGGTACGACTTTATTCTTATTTATAAATTGGAATAACAAACTCACCGAGGTTAGACAACTAGGACCAGGTATTAGTGCTGGAGTCAAAATTCAAACCAAGTCTCTGTGAGTCCAAAGTCAGTTTGCTCTTAACTGCTGTGCTAGAGAGATGCTCTCTCCTTAAAAAAATGTGTTATTCTGGGCCTCCCTGGTGGCGCAGCGGTTGGGTGCTGCGCTGTGGAGCTGTCGGCAGCAGCGATGCGAGTTCGACACCCGGCCGGGGAGAGTCCCACATGGTGCAGCGGACCTCTTCTGCCTCGCCCGCTGCTCCCCTCAGCAGTGTATTTCTGATCTGCCTGTTCTGCTCCCCACTGTGTCTCTGGTGAAGCCTCTCACCGCTCCACACCTCTGGCCTGTAGCCCAGCTGTATGTATAAATAAATAAATCTTTAAAAAAAAATAAGTGAAACATTCGATATTAAAAAAAAAATGTGTTATTCCTGCATCCAGCTTCTCTAGAGCACCACCCAGATGTCTGCTCACAAGGGAGGAAGCTGACTGCAGGTACCAAGCTCCTCTCTTCTTTCAACCTGGCAGGAAGTGTAACTAATCATCGATGTTTAGAGGCTTGGTAGATCCTCTTAAGTTTCCGGGGTGGACGCCACCCCATTTTAGTGCTATTTGCCTGTTTTCCTGGGATGCCTTCCAGGTAAAAATCAGTTTCCTCGGTAACTGGCAGGCGAGCCCTGGCTGCTCTGGGGAGAGAACCACCCCTGGTGAAGCTCGGCTTCATAAAGGTGTTTCTGTTGGGGTGTGCCCAGCGGGTCTGACACACGCTACCACACATTAATGATGAAGGACACTGCCCTGGGCCAGAGGGATGAATATCAAACAAATACGAGAAAACTGTCAACATCAATGGAGACTGCTGTAGAGTGGGAGGACTTAGAGCAAGTGGCTCATTTAATTCCCTGGCTTTAGGCAGACAGGTCTCATTGCTCCAGACAGCTGAAATTCTGCCAGTTTAAAAAGCTTCTCGGGGGCCTCCATGGTGGTGTGGGTTAAAGTCTCAGCGCTATCAAGTTATCGCCAGCCACTACAGCATGAGTTCGATCCTGGGCCAGGGAGCTGACCCATATGGCGCAGCAGACTTTCCTGTCTCTCCTGCTCCCCTCAGCAGTGTGCTTCAGTAGATCCGCCTGTTCAGCTCCCCGCTCTGTCTCTGGTGAACCCTTTCACCCCCCCACCCCAGCTCTGGCCTACTCCCCAGCTCTTGTATGCATAAATAAGTCTAAAAAATAAATAAAAAGCATCTTAGAATTGATTCCTCTGTTCCCTATAACCAGTCTAATAGCCTGATTTAATATCTGATCAAACTCATTCGTCCAGCAATCTTGAACTCTTTATTTTTCCTGGGGAGAGAGGGGCCAAGGATACCCACCTGATGCAGGGGCCATTCCTGTTCTACTTTCTTGTCTTTGGAACAGGGGTAGCAGTGGATGAAGGACTCACAGGCCTTGATGGGTGGGGTGTGAGGGAGACGTGAACCCCAAGTCCAAGTCAATCCTTGCAATGAGGAAGCACAACCATAAAACTTCTGGGCTCTCCATCCATGCTGTTTGTTTAGCCAGTGCTGGTTTCCCCAATTTGAAAACACAAGAATGGCTCTATGGACTTGCTGCCTGGGTAGCAAAAGAGCTGAGCAGGAGGTAACAGGGATGGTGGAATTGACTTAGCGCATTGGGGGTGAAGAGCGCCAGGGGATGTGTGTGAGGATTGCTGTGTTGGGATATGATGCAGGCTGAACCCTGACCTCTAGAACAGAAAAAGGCATGGCTAGACCACTCCGTGGGGTGGGAAGTTATGGGGTCTTCCAGCCTATCAACACTTGCCCAGCTGTGATTTGCTCCAACTCCTACCAGCCCCAGTTTGTGCTTCTCCTTTTCTTGTTTAGACGTTGAATGATCCCTTTTTATGGAGGAAGTTTATACACAGCGCTTTAGGGAATTGCCTGGCAGCTCACGTCTTCACTATCCGTACCCAGAGTTACTGTTCTGGGGTGACCGCTCTGCCTCCCCAATCACCTTGACCTAACAAGCTATGGAATTTTGAAACAGTGAAGTGATTTTGGACCAATTTGTGGAAAAAAAATACGACCACAGATAATCATGTCCCGATCGCCTGTGTTGCTAATTTGGTTTTCACTGCCCAAGGGGGAGCAATCCCATAGCTACAGTAAGTATTTTCGAGAAGCTAAGTATCTGTGTCCTTTAATGGAGCTCAGCACGCCACCATCCTCTACTTATTTTGGGGAGGGGTGGGCTACCTATGGATATAAAACTGTGGGCAAAATATGGCCCAGGCTGGGACTCTGGTTGATGGCAGCAGCTGAGTTCCCTGCTGGCACCGGCTCCAACTGGCCACGTGCTAAGCTGCTTATTTCAAAGTGTTGTTAGAGAATCGAGAATTCTTCATAGAAATGTCCAGAAGCCTAGTAACATCACCTGCATCTATGGGTCCCAGGGAAAAGGAACAGTTTATTTCCCTTTGATAACAGTAGGCTATTGAAAACTGACTTTTCAGGAGTCCTCAGATGAAAGGGTATCCCTCTTTCATTATCCCCCAACCTCATTCCCCTCTCATTAGCCGGAATTATGCTGTTGATTTGTTGCTTCTTACTGATCTATCTCCTCCTGAGAGAGCCTGCAGCCAGCGCGCTCTGTCCCTTCTGCTCACAGCTGTATTCATGCCCGGGGCAGGGAGGGGCGGGGGGCTTGCCATCTCCTTCCATTTCTTGGGTCCTGCTCTCTGGCCCTCTCTGGGGTCTCAGCTCCAGGAGTGAACACTCTTCATCAGCTCTCTTGCTTTTCAGTTTGTGTTAAGCAATAAATAGTGTTGAAGCCAGAAATGGGACCTGCTTAGACAGGTGCTCATTGAGTCTGTGTTTGCAGGTAAAGGCCTTTGCCCTTTCACTGATGACCTTTGGCATTGGCTTATATTGGCTTAGATGTCTCCCTATTTGATGAAGGACTTAGAGATTTATATTGATGTATGTTTCTTCTTGTTTCTTAACGCACTCTGCTTCTTAATGGCCCGGGAATGGGAAGCGGGTAGTCAGTGACACTTTAGGCAGAGACCACCAGGAACAGACCTATAGTTGAACAGGTTGGAGTTTTAGTGAATGTGGTGTAGGGGTGGGGTACGTGTACATGGCAGTCTTGGGGTGTCTGAGTAAGACAGTGTCAGAGAGGAGAAACCATGGGATTTGGGTTGCGTTCAGTGCTTTTGAGGGGTGGAGGAAGGGTCTCTTTGCCCTGCTGTGGGTGCTATCAGGGGCAGGGGCTAGGGACTTAATAATGCTTATCCGCAAGGGAGGTGGGCAGAGGGGGCTGGAACTGGGATTGGTAATGAAGCAGCAGCCTCTCCTATGAGCCAGGACAGGGAGGTGTTGGACATTTGAGGTGGTTATAGGTTTTCTTTTTTTTTTTTTTAAGTTTTCTTTTCCACAGTTTATTTTTTTAGATTTATTTATGCATACAAGCTGGGGCACAGGCCAGAGGCATGGGGCGGCGAGAGGGTTCACTGGAGACAGAGCGGGGAGCAGAACAGGCAGATCAGAAATACACTGCTGAGGGGAGCAGCGGGCGAGGCAGGAGCGGTCTGCCGCGCCATGTGGGAATATCCCCAGCCGGGTGTCGAACTTGTGTCTCCGCTGCCGACAGCTCCACAGCGCAGCGCTTAACCGCTGCACCACCAGGGAGGCACTGTAGGTTTTCTTTGTCTCGATCCATCTTGGCCACAGGAAGGCTTTGATGTTCTTGTTCTGTGAAATTGCTTTAAAGAAAAAAAAAAAATCCAGAAAAAACAAAGGGATATATCTGCCCCTTCTCTAGCTATCTCTCTTGCCTACAGCTAGTCCTCTACTTGGGCCTACCCAGTCCTGATCAGAGGCCAGTCTCTGGGGCTGGGCCTAGCCCACAGAGCCACTGGGCTCCATCGCGAAGTTGTTTCACGCAGGCCTAGCTGTGAGTGTGAGCCCAGCTCCTGGGAGCCCGTGTCTTTCTCACCAACAGTCACAGAGAGAGGTGGGAGGCCTCATGCTTGACTGGGCTGAGCCACAGGGGCAGGTGAGTGATAGCAGAGCTAACAATGGAAAAAGCCTTCCTGTAGCTCTGGTGTAAAGTGTAACTCCATGTAACACACACACATTCTTTATGAAGGTTCAGTTTGATTTAACATTTTAGTTGTTACTGCCTGTGGGGGGACATGTTGAATTCTTCTCTAATTTTGCCCAAATAAATGGCTCTAATTTTTTTCACTGTTGACTAGAGACTCGCCTTCTCAAGGTCTCTGTTCTTCCCAGTCTCATTAGAATTTTGTGGTGAATCACGGGGAATTAATTTTCTTGGGATCAAACACTTCAGATCTACTGGGCAGCGGTTATGCCCACAGCTAGCAGATGGGGACTCAGCAAACAGATTTGAGATGGGCCGTGGTTGTGTGTTCCAGTAAAATTGATTTCTGTTAAAACTTGGTAGAGGAACTAGGAGGGTCCAAACAGAGGCAGAAGTGCATCTGTTTAAACTCACAAGCTTTGAAGCCAGACACTCCTGGCCTCCTGCTTATCTGCTGTGTGACCTTGAGCTAGTCACTGAACCTCTCTGAGCCTCTCTCTCTTCTTTTGTAAGGTGGAGATAAGTATTCCTACCCACAAGTTTGCTGAGAGCAGTCAACTGTGACAATGGGAACCATGTTAATCACAAGTACTACGCATGTCCTGTGTGGTAGCTGTACTTATTGTTACCAGATAATTCCGTCCACCAGTCACCCCTTTAAGTGGGAGTCCAGGGTGGATGGGATGGAAGGGAGATAACATTGAGGGTCTTCCTAGGGTCTTCCTTTCATTCCTGGGTGAAGGAGAGATGCTGTTGTGGAGGATTTGATTTGGAATCAGGTGAGCTGAGGTCTAACCCTGACGTGGGCCACACTCAGCTGTATGACTTTGCACATATCTCTGAGTCTGTTTGAGTCTCCACGTGTTTGTTAATAAAGTCAGAGTAGTAATGCCTGGACACTTTGCACTACCCACAGGTACAGTGGGAATGAGATGAGAGGCAGTAACAAGCAACATGGAGGGATTTATGGTGCATGTGCAAAACATGTTGTAGAAGGGTGGCATTCATGATAAAAGGTAACATGTATGTTTCCCAAGATGTACATGTTACCTTATACACTGAAGCTGCTATTTTTTTTTTTCGTCTTAATATTCTTTGTTTTTTTTTTTTCCATTTTTTTTATTGTTATTTGTGTCTTTTACATTTTGTATTCCCCTTGGGCAGCCCACCACCAATTCACCCGTGATCCATCTCCATGGTCCCCTGTATTCTCCTCTCTTCCATTTTGTGCCCTTATCCTCCCCTCCCCCCTCCCCCACCGCTGAGTGTCTGTCTCCCACCTGTCCTCCTTATAGTCCTGTTATAAGTGAAACCATTCGATATTTTTCTTTTTCTTTCTGGCTTATTTCCCTGAGTATGATTCCCTCTAATTCCATCCATGTTGCGGCAAATTGCATGTGTTTATCTTCTTTCCATGCTGAATAGTACTCCATTGTGTATATGTACCACATCTTCTGGATCCAATCATCTATTTTTGGACATCTGGGTTGCTTCCATACCTTTGCTATTGTGAATAGTGCCGCAATGAACATACGGGTGCATGTATCCT
>PVIJ01018570.1:0-26010 GCA_004024925.1 Scalopus aquaticus
GCTCGTGCGCGCGTGATCACTAAGACCATTGGTCGGGCCCAGTTTGACCTTTACCCTGATTGGAGCAGCCCATTTCCTCTAGTAGATGATTGGTTGGGAAATTGTATATAAGGAGAGCAATAAAGTGGGAGGGGGGCCATTTTGAAGATCACCTCTGAGTCGCGTCTTTTTCCTGCTGGACGGGGAACCGCGCGCGACATGGAGGTTCCTCAAACTACTCAACACGGAGCTTCCATATGACCCAGCAATCCCACTTTTGGGAATGTACCCAAAGGACACAAAAACACTAACTCAGGGCCTCCCTGGTGGCGCAGCGGTTAAGCGCTGTGCTGTGGAGCTGTCGGCAGCAGTGATGCGAGTTCGACGCCCGGCCAGGGAGATTCCCACATGGTGCGGCAGACCTCTCCTGCCTCACCCGCTGCTCCCCTCAGCAGTGTATTTCTGATCTGCCTGTTCTGCCCCCCGCTCTCTCTCTGGTGAACCCTCTCGCCGCCCCACACCTCTGGTCTGTACCCCAGCTTTTATGTATAAATAAATAAATCTTTAAAAAAAAAACACTAACTCAAAATCTAATCTCACTTTAATTCAAACTCTATTATTATTAGCCCAGTTTAGAGTATTTTTATTTGTTTGTTAACATCTGAATTTATACTTCCAAATCACCTGTTCATAGGTTTTGTTTAGTTTCTTATTAGTTCTTTACTTCTTTGATTTATAAATATTCTGTGTCACTGACATATGATACTCTCCCTATATATAACCTGTCAGTTATAAACGTATAACTATCATAGGTTATACCTTGATCTATTATTTATTCAAGTTATTTGCTGGGTTCTACTACAACCAAGTTGTTCATTGTATTGTACTGTAACCAATATATTTTTATATTTTTCTTTATGATCTCTGAGTTCTGTACCTACTTAAAAGGTCTTGTTTATCTAAATATAATAAAGTATGGCTTTTAGTATTTTAGTTGTTCTATTTTTGTGAGTTTAGACCTTTACTTTGATAGAAGATATTTTTGTATTTGATACAAGGCAGATATTTCACTTTGTATTTTTAAGGACAAATCAATTGTCCCAATATCATTTATATAAAATACATTTCTACTCCATAGACTTCAAGTACAATCTCCTTTCATATTTGAATGGACCCTACTTACTTTTCCATTGATTTATTTGTTCATTATGAAGCAATGCTATGATGCTTTATATTTTATAGAATTCGGTAATATCTAGCAAACAGCTCCACAATAAAGTAACTGTCAAAATTTTTTTCAGTAATTTATATCTAGTCCTTCAGATAATCTTTTCTTTAAAAGACCTGGCACATCTTCTCCCACTGACTTCCCACCAAAACCACATTAGAGTGTGTATCAGCAGACTGAAATACAAATTTGAGAAAGATGATATCTTGACTACTACATTTATTCAAGGCTGTATATTTTGGGCAAAATGCCATTTATGATTTCATGAAGATGTATACATTTCTTACGGCATGTAGTCTGAGACATTTCATGGTAGTTTTTATCATTATTGCCACTTTAAAAGTTAATCATAACTATTTATTGCTGAGGGAAACTATCTTTATATATGTCCTTGCTTCCAAGCACCTCTGTGAACCCTATCATTAGTTAAAATACTATTTCATTTAGACTAACTTGATTCCTTAGGCTCACGGTCATGTTTTCTTCACATAATGATAATCGTGGCTTTTCTAATTCAGAGGCCCTTTATTATCTTATTGCATTAACTACCAAATTTATTAACATTAGTATTTAATATGATGATTACTACTTACATCTAGCACTGTTTTCCATATTTAGGAATTTGCCATCTCTTCTTTTTTATTTTTGAACTTCCATTAAGAATAGAGGCTAAGTCTGAGGAACCTCCATACAGCTTTCCATAGTGGTTGGATCAATTTACATTCCCATCAGCTACTAAAAATGGAGCTACCACATAACCCAGCAATTCCACTCCTAGGGATCTACTCAAAGAACACAAAAACATTAATTCAAAAGAATACTTGTATCCCCATGTTTATTGCAGCACCATTCATAATAGGTAAGACTTGGAAACAACCCAAATGCCCCAAAATAAATTACCAGATCAAGAACATGTAGTATATACAAAATGGAATACTATTTAGCAATCAAAAAGATAAACTAATGCCATTTGCAGCAACATGGATGGAGCTAGAAGGGATTAAGCTAAGAGAAATAAGCCAGAAGGAGAAAAAATATATTGGATGGTTTCATTTATAGGAGGAATATAGGGGAACCAAATAAGGGTGGAAAACAATAACAATATAAAACACAACACAACAAAACAAAAATAAGCAGTCAACTATAATTCAGAGACATTCTGCAGGGGGAGAGGGATCAAAAAGAGGGTGGGAAGAACACAAGAGACTATGGTGAATGGTGCATGGGTGAATTGGTGGTGGAAATTCTACAGCACTACACCTGAGAAAAGAAAGTAAACATTGTAAAAAAAAATGAACAATGATGTAAAATATATATAAATAAATATTTTTTTAAAAAAGAATAGATGCTATTTGATAGATTTACTGTTTACTACCCTTGCATTCCTGGAATGCAAGTATTCAGTATTTGGGGTTTTTGTTAAAATAATTTAAATCATCCTTACACTCTTAGAAAACTGTACATTTATTTTTTTAATATGATTTCTAATGCACCATCTAAACTTTCTGCACCTATACCTATAGTTACAAGATTGACAGGGGTTAAGTTGAAGTTCCCCACTGTGGAACGTAGTAGTCAGTTTCCCGTCCCCAGTCAGTCTTTGCCCATCTTTGTGGGCTTTCGCTTCATGGAGGCTCAGCAAAGCCTGAGGAACCACATCTAGGTCCTGGGGTGTCTGCTTTTCTGTTGGTTCTTCGTTTCTGGAACTTCCGGTTCCAGAGTTGGAACTTCCGGTTGATTCCATTTCCTAAGGTCCAATATCCACCTTTACGACTCAGCAAGGCTCTGTGTGGGTTCCTCCTCCCTGTGCTTATGTTTGAAAATTGCCTCCAAGCATTAAGCCAAAAAGATCTTAAAGCTTACCTCATCTGTTCCTCTCTCTGGGATCATGGTGTGCGGCTGCCTGTTGTCCAATCTCTAAAAATAGTTGTTCCATATATTTTGTCCAGTTTCACTGCAGAAGGTTAACACTGGTCATTGTTACTCTTCCAAAGATAAAAGAAGAATTCCTAGTGACTGTTTGATGATAGGTATGTAATAGGAGTTTTCGTTCCTTTAGTACTCAATTCTTCATTCCAGTTTTTTGGTTATATTTTCTTGAAGAAATGTGTGTAATTTTGATTTTCCTATAAAATGATCTAATTCACCTAGATTTTCAATTTAAATAGCTATTCTCTTCATTGACAGCATTGCCAAATTGTACAATTTAGGTAACAATTTAGGACACACAGTTCAACTTGATTTTTCAGTTAAACAATGAATAATATTTTCATAGATGTCTATATCTGTATTTGGGGCACACACTAGAAAAACGTTTGTAGTTTACCTGAAATTTAAATTTAAGTGGATGGACAATATTTTATCTGGTAGGCCTATCCACTAAGCATCTTTATAAGCAAAAACAGTTTTATTTATTACATTTATTTTATTTATTACATTTATTTAGATTTATTGATTACAGTCAGTGCTTTTGTAGGTTTGGGGCTTTTTTAATATAGCAATTTCGCCAAATATGTAATTTCTTGCTCTCTTGCTTTCACATATGGTTTGTTATTCTTTTTCTAGCTTTTCCACCTAAGCATATGATTTATTTGTTAAAATAATTTTTAGAAATTTCCAGGCGTGAATTTTGCACCGAGTGCAGCTCTATTCACATCATGGTGATTTCTCAATGAAGAGGCTTCATTTACATAATTGCTAAAGCATTTGTCATCTCAGCTTTTTATTCCCTCTTGAGTCAAGAGTCATTTAGAAAATATTCTTTGCAAATTTTAAGTGGATTTTTATTATTTTGTTTTACCACTGAAATCTAGTATTTTGGTTTTGGGTTTTTTTTTTTGGGGGGGGGGGTTTCCAACAAGTGTTTTTGTTTGGGAGGAAAAAAAGTTAAAGCTCTTAGGAGACCAAATACATAATTGAATTTTATATGTCCTGTATAAGCTTAAAGAGAAAATGTATATTCCTACTTTACTGAGTTTAAATACAGAAATATAACAGAGTTGGCTAACCCTGTTATGGAAATCCTTCAAATCTGTACTTGTTTTTGGCCCACTTCACCTTGAATAAGATCATGACGAATAGAAATCACACTGAGCTTTTGCCAGGACCTGCAAATTCAACAACCTTTCTCTCCATGATTGATGAAGTATTTTTAAACATGGTTGACTTTATATGATGCAAGTGTTCTTTCAGGGGGATTTACTAGATAGGGTATCATTGAAAGCCAATTAGCCCCTTGTTCAGAAGATCATAAAGGCCAAATACATGAATGAGACTATGTAGAACAGTGTCTTATACAATGCACCAAAGCCACACTTGCCTATTCTCCCCACAAAAAGCATGATCACATTGTTTTCATCAAAGGGTTGCTTGAAAGGATGATGGGAGGATTAGAAAGATTCTTCTAAGATTTTTAAGTCAGTTTCCAAAGAGAAAGCCCGAAAAGGCAAAATCAGAGTTTGCCCCTCGCCTACCAAGTTGGGGGTGGGGGAAGGGCAGGGCACAACAAGAATCTGTAGAGGTTGGATTTGACTGATTAAACTAGTCAATTGCTAAATGAAAGCAAGAGTTAGAGCCACATCCATAGATAATTATGAAAACTTCCTAATGCAGTTCTCGAAGTTTTCAGATGTACAAATTACAGCTTCCAGTGTAATAAATAAATGAGCATTTCACAATATGAAGTTGTTTGCAGTTTTCTGACATTCTCAGTGGATTGCACCGATCTATTGGAATACTCCTTAAAATGCGGCGATACTGCAATTGCAAAAACACAGGGAGGCAGTAACTCTGACACACACTAATGTGGCTTGTTCTCTTGTCTTTTCCAAGTTTCTTGGGGAAACCAAACCTATCAGGTATCACTCATGTTACCTGCCTGACACTGCTAGGTGTCAGGGACCCTTCCTAGAGGAGTATGGCATAGCAGTTAAAGTAAAAAATAAGGCACATTAAGGGAACCTCCTAGATTCCCTAAATAAATTATGTCATCTTTCTCAAATTTTAAATGGGGTAGTGAGAATAAGACCCTCCATGAATTATGAGATGTTTCTCACAAAGCAAACACCACAAATCTGACCCTCAGTAAGTATTAACTATTGTGGATAGTATTTTGTATCATATGTTGATTTTGCATAGTCTGCAAATAAAAATGGTTTTCACATGATTTCTTTAAAGCCCTTCATCATTCTGATCCTCAAGCTTTTCAAAAGTAACACCATCCATGTCTTTCACCACGAGCAACCCAAATAATTTGCAAAGATGATCCACAGAGCCATGTGGCAGTGCCGCAATTATCTGCCATTTTAGAAAATTGATGAAAGGGCTTCACCTGAACCATGAACCAAATCAACCTAACAACCTCAAGCACACAGGACAAATGACAGTCCCCAATAAGTCTGCTCTCTTAAAAAGTCCTTCCAACTTACCCATAAAGGATGGCCGTGTAGTCACCCTACACTGAAAAACTCTGTAATTGCATTACAGACTCCAAGACAGCTGCCAAACTGACCTTCACCCATGTTGCATCCAGAAGCTAGAACAATCCCTAGTCCATATAAGACGTGCAAAGTATATTTTCAAATAAATTCTTGAAAAGACTATCATGAGTGACTTTAAAGAAACAAAATTTTTTAATGCTTCAGTTTATAAAATTTTAAACTTTAAGATGCAAAGGGAAGAGATCTGATTTTCAGAAATTGTGATGAGCTTGGAGTGGAAACCAACACACTGAGAGGCAGGATGGTAAGAGGGAGAACCCACAGCGATGGGTCTCAGAATGTGAGCTGAGCTAGTGGGCAAGACATTTACTCTCCCCAAGCCTCAGTTTCCCGGCTTGTAAAGCAGCAGATGTCATCCCTATATCACTGGAAAGTTCCAGTGAAACCACCGTTTGAAAGATTGTACTTTTTAAAGAAAGTACTGCACAATATTACGACCAATTAAACCAAGCCTATCAGGAAAAAGACAACTTATCAATGGGAAATTGCAAGAAGCATAAACATTTCGCAAAACTACTTTCTTTAAAGAAAAAATCTAAAAGGGTGACTACAGCACCAATATCCATTGTGTGGTATTTGAAAAGAACGTCTAATAAGATGTGCTAAATTCACTGTTGGAAAAAGCTATTTTGTTTTGTATGCTTTATCCTCTTCATTTTTGTACAAGATTAAACTTATTCATTGTCTTTATTTATAGCACAAGAACAGTTCTGATGCTCATGTTGTCCTTCCCTATCTTGTGACAGAGCCCAGAAAAATGTGCAAAATATACCCATGGAAGAAATTCAGAATCTCAGAAAACCTACCTTCTACTTTTGTGTGCATAAACATAAAGGACTGTAGAAGTAAAAAGGATGAAAGAAGGGACACACACGTGTACACACACAGAATGTCTCTGAAAAAGCAGCTAGGAGAGATTTTAGTAAACGTTCACAGTTGTTTAAACTACTGAGACAGATAGCCAAGGACACAGTGGCTTTAGTAAAGATGTTGGGGTGATGCTGAAACACTAGGGGTCTGCTTTCTTTCATGGGTTTGTTTGCTGGAATATTTTTTATACTTTATAGTGATCCTGCTACTGAGAAAAATCTTCTTTTTTTTTTTTTTTTTTTGTTAACTCTTTAGAAAATAAGCAATGGACAATGTGAGTAAATATTTAGACCAGGATATAGAATCTGTTGGTCATGAATGCCCAAATGTTTTACACTTTTATATACATGGACAAATATGGCCATTAGAAAATCACAAGATTCATGACTTATGCTTTGGGAAGTAGCATTTCTCGAGGAAAAAAAAAGCATTTTCTTAATTTTAAATTTTAAAAAAAGTTTCATGTATTATTTTCTCCTGGCTTACTTCCATTATAGCTAAGAAAACTTTCTTCCCTCTTTCCCTCTTCAAATATGTAATTTGCTTCTTTCATTATCCTTTCCTGGAATTAGCAACTTCTCCATTGTTCATGCTTTCTGCACACAAACAATAGTAATTTCTTTCATTTAAAAAAGTGCAGGGATCCATGAATCTTTTCAGGTTATTACTTTATTTCTCTCTCTTTATATCAAAACTTCAAGAAAGAATTGTCTATGCTTCTTTATGCGTCATCTCCCAAGTCCTCCGCAGCCCACTCCAAGAGGGATTCAAGCTCATGGCCAAGGGAAACCGCCCAACTGTCACTGAGAATCTCTATCTCACAAACACCATGATGGGTTTTCAGTCTCATCTTCCTTGACCTTATATCAACATCTGACACAGCCTCCTGCTCCCTTCTTTTTCAAATACTTTCCGCACTTGGTTTCCAGGAAAACCCTCAGTTTCTGTTTTCTTCCAACATGATGGGCAACTCTATTTTTGTTTCTTTGCTTATGTAACCTCCGCCTCCTCCACCCATCCACATACTGGCTCGTTCCAAGGTCCAACCTTTAGCCTCCACCCCTCTCCACTTTCTATGTTTACTCAACCGTGTCTTTTCTTTTTTCAAATTCCATGACTTTAATTTTTAAATGACTCCTCCATTGACAGATGAGACCTCCCCTCTTGTCTACACACTAGATCTACGCCTACAACTGCCTGCTCAGCATTTTCACTTTGATGTGTAATAGTTATTCCAAGTCAAACACTTTCAAAATAAGGTTCCTTAGTGTACCTTACCACTCCAGATATTTTCTTCTTCTAGTTCTCCGCATGTCAGTAATGAGATTCCAGACCCCAGCCACCCACCAGCCCAGGCTGAAAACATAAACTTGACCTGCGATTCCTCTTTCCCTCAAACCGTCCACCCCATTCCTCAGCTAGTGCTTGGACTACACCTTCTGATGTATCTAGAACCTGTTCCCTTTTGTCCACCTGTACCATTACTACCATATAAAAGCACTATCATACGCAAAAGTCATTGCTCCCATGGGATCTATTCTTCACCCACCAACCAGAGTCACCTTTTATAAATATAAACACAAGCTGATCTACTTTCCTAATCATAACTTCAGTCTCAACCTGTCACACCCCAAATCCAATCCAAATGAATCAAACTTCACTTGGGTCCTTCCCTCACTAAATCAAATCTGTGTTCAAGAACAGTATCCTCAAGGAGGCACTTGCCAGCAATCCTATCCAAAAGAGTTCCCTTGCCCTCACCTCGTCACTCCATCTTCTTAAACAGTGAGTGTGTGTGTGTGTGTGTGTGTGTGTGTGTGTGTGTGTGTGTGTATTTATAGCACTTCTCATGAGGACAGTTTATCAATTAGGACAGCAGTAATCTGAGAAAGTAGTTTACTACTCAGTCACTTCCTGAAGTTAGCAACACTGTCTTCTGCTCTCATTCCCTCCACACTTGTAAGATGGCTATAGAAGAGTTAGAATTAGCAAATTTTCATGTGTCTATATTTGCATAGTGGAAATTGAATAACACAAGAAGTAAAATTGACTCCAAGAACCCAAAGATGAGTGAAAATATATATTTCTTAAAATCATTAAGACCCATGAACAAATGAAATGACTGAACCTCAAAATACAAATAAAACTATGAGATTTCACTATTCAGTCAAAATGACTAGAATTAAAAATACTCACAGTCCCAAGTGCCTTTCAACACACAGAACAATAGAAGTGCTTAAACACTACAAGTGAAAGTATAAACTGGTACAATTAATAGGAAGAAACTGCTTAGCAGTAACCACTAAAACTAAAATTGGTAAAAAATGCCTTAGGTTCAATAACTCTACTCCAAGTGACGCAACCAAGAGAAAAGTCTGTATGTCAAAAGATAGGTACAAGAAATGTTCATACTAACAATACTTACAATAGCAAATAACTGGAAACATCCTATCTACCAATAGAAGAGATAAGCTGTTTGGATTCATATAACCTAAAGCAATTCACCAGTGTAACCAAATTAACTACAGTTCTGTTCAAAACCTGGAACCTGATTTGAAATTATATACATAGTCTGTGATTCCATTTTTATTAAATTTTAAAAATGGGCAAAGTTAACTCATATTCTCGGCAATGAGGCAAAAAACAGGAAAAGAAATGACGGGGTGGGGGACTCGAAAGAAGCCTCTGGGGTGCTAGTAAGATTTTCCTTCTTGGGCCTCCCTGGTGGCACAGCGGTTAAGCGCTGTGCTGTGGAGCTGCAACGTGAGTTCGAAGCCCAGCCCGGGAGATTCCCACATGGCGGGCAGACCTCTCCTGTCTTGCCCGCTGTTCACCTCAGCAGTGCATTTCCGTCGATCTGTCTATGCTGCTCCCCACTCTGTCTATGGTGATCCCTCTCGCCGCCCCACGCCTCTGGCCTGTACCCCAGCTTGTATGCATAAATAAATAAATCTTTTTTAAAAAAGATTTTCCTTCTTAATTTGTAGCAACACAGATGTATTCATACAGTGATAATTCATTACGTTAGGCACTTACAATTTATAGATTTTTATATGTGTGTTTATTTACATTAGAAATTTTGCTCAAAAATAACTGTATTATCGCTTTAGTTTTTTGTTTCATTAGTCTGAGTGAAACTCACCATACCCATTTTCCTGACTAAATGAACCTGGATTGAATCCAAATGAACCTTCAAAAAACAAGTATAAGAGCAAAATGTACAAATTCATCTGTTTAGCAGTATGAAAAATAAAATAAAGCTTCTTTAAGCTACAATACAGAAAGTCTTATTGAGTATGAAAGAAAGTGCTGCTAAACTAAAAATATACGTTGACTATTCATCAAGATATAATTAGTAGATTTTGTCTATGTTGACATTTCTGTCAAAAGATGTTGCTATTTAGTTAGTAGTGTCAGTGTTTTTTGAAGCACATCATGGATAAATTAGTATCTTCTCTACTGCTCTACTCCCAAGACAAATAGTTGCTTAGGATATTATTTTGCTATTTGTGTGTTATTGCTATCTTTAACAAAGAGTACATACCCCACACACTTTGCATATTGAGACAAAGTGTAAAGCAAATGTAAGGGTCGTTACCTGTTCACAGCTTGAATCTTCTCTATCTTTACTTCTACACTATGAAGTCAAACATGGTTTTAAAAGAAAAGCCCTTTTAAATAGAACCCCCTACCCAACTTGATGATATTGTACAATACAGTATCTATTTCAACAATTAACATACTGCTGACTTTATCATCTTTGATTAACACAAAAATGATTATATATATTTAAATTAAATATCATTCTACCATTATAATTTTAAGCACTTTTTATTTATTTTTTAATTTATATATATATTTTATATAATTGTTCATTTTTGTGCAATGTTTGTTTTCTCTCTTTTCCCAATTGGTGGTGGAAATTCTACCATTACAATTTATATACACCCTTACATGAAGAGGGTGTGTGTGTGTGTGTGTGTGAGATAGTGATATAGTCCTATGATATACTATTAACAGGTATATGAGATACTACCATATCCCAAACCTGGATGAATCAAACAACTCTGAGCAAAAGAAGTTGGCCCAAAATAGTGCACAGTATGTGATTCCATTCTTACAGCATTTTAAAAACAGAAAAAATATATCCATTTATGGTTTTAGAAATCGGGAGAGGAAGCAGAAAACAATGAAGTAATATTTATGTTTCTCCATCAAAACAAATCATTCCACTGCTTTTCCGCCAGCCCGATTTTTGCTCTTCTCCATCACTAAATCTCTCTTCTGGCTTGACTGCCAAAGAATCTCCATGAGTGTGGAACAAAAGAGCAAGAGTGAGGCCTGTATGGCAGGGAGTGGAAAGGCCTGCCCCCGGACTAAGTACTTATTTGTATTCAGCCAGGAGACCAGGCATCTCCAGTTTCTAACAGAAAACAATTCCCTGCCCCTCCCAGTCTCCTCTCATCCTGAACCGCGGTCTGAGGACTCTGTTCCTTGCTGCTGCCCTGTTCACACCAGCGTTGCCTGATTGAGATGGGACAAGCGACTTCAGAATTACATTTAGCTTGCAAAGAGCTCTGCTGTGTTTAGGATAATAAAGCACTTTGGAAATACGTGATTATTGTTGCATTAAAAGTAAACCCAGACTAAGAAAAAATCCATTAGCAAGTGTTCCTACTAACTGTTTTCTAAGTGTTTCCCAGAGATACATTTGAAGATACAAAATGTAGGCGATCCAAGTATATCTTCCGAATAAGAAATACTTTGTGTTCAACAAGTGCTAATCACAGAAAGCCATCAGAGGCCGACAATTTCTAATGCAAGCAGAAAGCAAAATCCTCCCCGAAGGGCAAGAGCCTACCAACTTGCTTAAATAACATCATTTTAGAGACTTTCAAAATAACTTGACTGTATTTGATCTTAAACTTTGTCCCCAGCCTAGGAGATCTGAAAAAACAGGATTTTTCTCTTAAATCTGTAACCTTACGCCAAAGCCTATTATTTCGAACTTAGTCTTGAAATGATAGCAGAAGCTGATGCACATATTTTAACATTGACAATACATTTAATTTTGTTAAAAATCTTTAGATTTTGTAAATAATCCACAGGTTCAGCCTCTGCATGTAGTAAAATGCTGCTTTTCAGTCCAGAAGTGAGATCACTTTAAACTACTTAAACCACTGTTCACTTAATAGACATCCAATGCATATTACTTACCTCGCCTTTCCCCTGGGGGTTACTTTGCTCTCAAATTTGTTTTATCAAATCTGAAAAAGAAAAATAATTGCAATAAGAATAAATATCTTTCGGGGGTGTCTAGCCTATGTGGTCATTGTAGAAACCACTATATATGAAATAGGCACTAATTTGTACAACGCTTTGGGGTAAACTGTATCCTCATTTTCTATGTGAGGTTAAGTCAACTGGCCACAATTTAGATACAAGTTTAATGGGCCTCTCTGGTGGCCTAGGAGTTAAGTCTCAGCACTATCACCGCTGAGTTCAATCCCCAGTCAGGGAGCTAACCCACATGGCGCAGCAGACCTCTCCTGTCTCTCTCTCCTCTACTGCCTCACCCGCTGCTTCCCCAGCAGTATATTTCAGTCAGTCTGTCTGTTCTGCTCCCCTCTCTGTCTCTGGTGAATCTTCTCACCCCCCCACACCTCTGGTCTACACCCCAGCTCTTCTATGCAAAATAAATGAACTCCAAAAAAATAAATAAATAAATAAATAAACAAACAAACAAACAAATTTAAAAAGGAGGATCACCACGTCTCCCAAACTAATGGAGAATGACTATGCAGACATGTCTTTGGACATTGTAATCAACTGCAGATTCCTGGTTCTATCCTGTGTGCTCCTTACATGTGTTATCCAAGTCCTGGACACATTGACTTAGTAAAGAAGAGTGCGTAGCTCTTATTCTGCTTACAGAAAATCCTTTCAGATTTTGTGTGTGCAGAAGGTAACTAGACACACAGACCCACGGTTGCACAACCTTTTGGTTTTCATAGCAAATTGCTTATTTAATTTTCTTAAGGGCAAGTGGGTAGGCTTAATTATAGCAGCCCTCATATGGAGCCCTATAAATATGCGCCATATGCCTTGGAGTAGCAGACACTCAGGATGTTGTCAGGGCCAAGTGGAATCACATCAAGAAGTCCTTCAGAGTTCACTTGTTCTCATCCTTGAAAATGAGTTTAAATTACCTTATTAGTGAATACTACTCTACGATCCCTGACTGCTCTCCCACATAGCGATTACATGGTGTTTCATTAATTACTTCCAGCTAGCTATCAGGTTTTCTGATAAAGCAAGGGAATTTTATTTGTGGGATCATTTTTCACAATGAAAGAAAATGTCAGTCTCCAAATGGGGCACATTTCTTCTTTTTTTTTTTAAAGATGTATTTATTTATACATACAAGCTGGGGTACAGTCCAGAGGCGTGGGGAGGCGAGAGGGTTCACCAGAGACAGAGTGGGGAGCAGAACAGGCAGATCAGAAATACACTGCTGAGGGGAGCAGCGGGCGAGGCAGAAGAGGTCTGCCACGCCATGTGGGACTCCCCCCGGCTGGGCGTCGAACCCGCATTGCACGCTGCCGACAGCTCCACAGTGCAGCGCTCAACCGCTGCGCCACCAGGGAGACCCGGCACATTTATTCTTAACCCTGTAGTTTCACTCATATTATGGTCCTTGTTGGATAAGCCACACCCCAATTTTTTCATTTGGAATCATTCTTCCAGGTCTAATCAGAGTCTGCATTAGCCATGGCTGACCTCTACCTGCCTGGTGTTTTCTTCACTCCATCCATCTTACCTCTCCACCCTTGTTTCCTCTCAAGGCCTATCTGCGTGTCCTGCCTCTAATGGCACTGGAGACATTGCATTGACGATATGTCACTTGTGGTCCACAGCACACAGTTGAGTGCTGAATCATTTGCTGTTTTACATTGTTCATCTCCAAGTTCTAAGTGTTCATCTGGCCTATTTAACTGAATTACATGTTCCTTAAAGACAGATCCAAGTGGTCTGCTTCTTGAATAGACTGGTCAACAATGAGATCATTACTGACTTAAAAAGGCCCTAATCTGTAGTTTCTTGGTGTGCTGAACATAAATATAACCGTGAAAATTTTTCATTAGCTCTCGTTTTGAAGATATTTCATATCATTTATTTTATACGTTTCACCATGTAAATTTATCCAGTAGGACTGCAACAACATCCTAAATCAGCCTAGAATGATTTCATAATGCATCGCATTGCATAATACCACCATGCATACATCATCCAGAGTTGATTGCATCATTTTCTGATGCAATACAATACTACTGTCAGGCAGCTGCTGAAGTAAGCTGACATCAGCAGTGCACCATACAAAGACCTGTCGGAAAGGTTGAGCATTGAAAATATTTCAGACTTCGTGCGAGGCAGTTTAAAGCTACTGTTCCATAGAACTGTTATTATTTTATCCATTTAGGCACAATACAGAACAGTAATGCCTCAAAAGTGTGTTAATAGTGTGGACAATTTCTGCTCTATTTTTGGGGAAGTGACATTTGCCAACCAGAAGAAAAGTATCACTTCTCAAGTGAAGAAGGCTTATCATCTTTACTTCGGATGCAAGGTTGGTGACCAAGACAAGCCTTGGGCCCCACATATATGCTGTGTTCCATGTACAACACAGCTTTCACAGTGGTTCAATGGCAAAAGACCATCAATGCCATTTGCAGTCCCCATGGTGTGGAGAGAGCCAAGCAACCACATCAAAGACTGTTACTTCTGCTTGGTTCCTCCTCTTTCCGGCAGAATAACAAAGCAAAAGAAGTCGAGAATAGCCTACTCAAACATTCCGTCTGCAATGAAACCAGTTCTACATGGTGAGGGACTTGCTATTCCAGAACCTCCAGCAGAATATTCTCTTGATTCATCTGATGAGGACAAGGGTGAGCCGACCTGTTCTCCTGTTCCATCAGCATGCAGTGGTCCATATTTTCACTGTGGTGCATCATCAACCCCACACAGACTAACACAGGAAGAACTCAATGACCTTTTTTGTGATTTGGACTTATCCAAGAACGAGGCAGAATTGCTAGGATCAAGACTCCAACGATGGAATCTTCTAGAAGAAGAAGTCAGAATTACTTTACGTTGAAAGCGCCACCAGCAGTTGGAGCCTTTCTTCAGAAAGGAAAGTACTCTGGTATTCTGTTCCAATATTGAGGGTCTCATGAATGCCTTAGAAATCACTCATGACCAACAAGAATGGAGACTATTTCTAGACTCTTCAAAACTGAGTCTTAAGTCTGTGCTTTTGCACAATGGAAACCGTCTCCCATCCATTCTATTCCTGAACAGCTGTACAAAAGACAAGCGAAGAAATCTAAGAAGTAGTCTATGACTTGATTTTTTACAGGTATTAACCATAGGCCTATTACTATTGGCATGCATTTCGTGATGTAAACATCAATTTATTGCTCATTACAAAAAAACTAGAGCCAAAACTAGAATTTGACTTCATATTCATGTTGCGCACATACAACTTGGTAGGAAATGACTAATTTTATTTCAGAAATATGACTTTTGTAAAAATTTGTTGACCAGTGTTATCAAACACTGCAACTAATAGTTAAGAACATAGTGCGTGATGAATAGACCCCTAAAATTGCTAAATGTGCCCCCCAACAATGTCATAAAGTTTCAATGAGATGATTTATGTAAAGTTTGCTAAATAGCAAGCTCTTCACAAAAAAAGCACTTACAAAGTGCATACACGTGCTTGATATTTATTTAAACAAACACTGTCATCTTCATTGGAAACACAGACAAGAGTGACAAAAATATAAAATCAAATCACATTCATTGCCTGCGAGAGGATAAGGAAAATGCCCTTTCATACACTACGAACAATGAAAAAATCAATGTAACCTTTTTGGAGAGAAATTTGGTGGCCCAAAGTTATATTATACATAATCATCCTTTGCTTTGATTTTTAAATCTTTAAACGCAAACTATTCCCCATGATAAATAGGCCCAATTACTTTCTAACATATACATAGTACTTATATTTATCAAACATAAAGAAGTCAATGATCAGCGATTAAACAAAACCTCAAAAATAAGCCCAAATAGAACAAACATGTTTTACTTTAGTAAGTAATGCCTTAGACAAACAAAAATGATGGAAAATTGCTGTGTTTTTGTTCTAGGACGTATATTTTAGGCATGTGTTAAAGGTCTCACGTGGAAAATATCAAGACAGTGATACTGTATATAAACACAATGGAATACCACTCAATTATTAAAAAAGATGAAATCTTGCCATTTGTGACAATGTGGATGGAACTGGAGGGAATGATGGTAAGTGAAATAAGTTAGAAAGTAAAGGACAGAACATGTATATGTGAAGTATAAGGAAAAAAACCAAAAGAACAGACAAAACCAAACCAAAACAAATCCCAGATGTGACTGAAGAATTGAGGCTACCAGAGGCGGCTGGAGGGGTTAGGGAGCAAAGATAGAAGGGGGCTGAATGGACTGTGGTAGGAGACCGTGGGTGCTCTGGTGTGGTGCAGTCACATAGATCTGAAGAGGTATGAACCTGTACCCCTAAATCATATACAGGGTTGTAAATCAATGTTACCTCAATAAAAAATATATAATTTTTTCAAAAAGAAGAAAACAAAGTATAGGCAAAGCCACATTTGATAAAGTCAAGAGACCAGGGCAGCCCAAGATTTGTAAATGATGGGAAGAGGGTCACAAAATGAAGCTGGGGACCCACAAGGGTGAGAAGGGCAGAACCACATGAGCCCTGATAGAAACCAAGACATTGTCTAAGATCAGCTAAAAGCTAAAAAGGTCAAATTTACAAATTCATAAGCTCATCTGAGCTAGGAAGGCTTGTACAGGATCCAGAGTTCTTGTACATGTACATAAGATAGGTGCACAATAAAATGGCTGTGCCGGGGCCTCCCTGGTGGCGCAGCGGTTAAGCGCTGCGCTGTGGAGCTGTGGGCAGCGGCGACGCTGGGGAGAATCCCACATGGTGCGGCAGACCTCTCCTGCCTCGCCCGCTGCTCCCCTCAGCAGTGTATTTCTGATCTGCCTGTTCTGCTACCTGTTCTGTCTCTGGTGAACCCTCTCGCCGCCCCACGCCTCTGGCCTGCACCCCAGCTTGTATGTATAAATAAAAAAAAAATAAATAAACCTTAAAAAAAAAATGGCTGTGCCATTTTAGTCTTTTTTATATAATAAAAACACTGTAATTTGCATATTACATATAAACTGTTACGCAGTGCTGTATGTACATTTACACATATGTATGACTGTGCAAGTTTGTATTATACAGGATGAACCAGTACTGTGGACTCGCAACTTATTCCATTTCTAGAGCTCTCTGTCTGGCATGTTGACTTCAAAATGAAGACACAACTGCCTGTTAAATCATGTGCACAGCGCATTGTTCCTGAAGGGAAAAAAAGTCAAATATCTCTAATAGTATAATGATCTCTGTACTGGGAACTAGTAAACTAATTTTGATACATACATATGTTGGATGACTAAATTGCTATAGCGATTGATATAGGTCTATGTGGACTAAAATGAAAAAGTGTTAAAAATATTGAATATTAAGGGTATAAAGCAAGTTCTTGGAGTATATAATGGGCAATGATAAGATTTTCAGGAAGATATAAAATACCTATGGAAAAAATGTATAAAATATCGTGTTTATTCAGATCAAAATGTATACATATCAAACAACATGGTCACATCTTGGCTCGTAGGACTAGGGAATGGCTGAGAATTGACTTTTTACCTCAGATTTTCTGATTGTTTGAATTCTTTTTAACAAGTATCTGAAAATTTATAATCTAAAGTAAGCCATACATATATAAAAGTTATCAAAGTAAAAGTTTTATTTTAAATCTTTTTTATAGAAGTCATTTATATAACATAATAAAAAACTGAATTAAGCCACAAGAAGTAAGTCAAGTGAAAAGAAGATTGATTGATGCTATTTATAATTTGTAAAAGAGCAATGTATAATTAAGGCATTTCCTGTTAATTACTGGCAGGCAGTACTAAAGGATCTCTGTCAGACATTATTGATCAGGTAATATAACCTGATGTCAGACTAATATATGATCGGTGTGGATGTGGGGTGAGGGACTGTTTTTGTTTAATTCTACTTGAGCTTCCTCTTAGCAATCCTCATATCTGCTTCTATGTGTTTTTCTGAGAATAAATGGATACTGAAAGCCTGATCAGAGTCGATGTAAAAAAAGCAAGTCTGCAAGCAGTATTACTAACCAGGTATCCTCTATCTGTCTGCAGGTGTCTGAAGAAAATCATGGAATGTCTTTAATATGCCTTGTAATTAGAGAGACTAGCTGATTATATCACAGTTTCAAGATGCAGTCAAGAGAGAAATGAGAAGCTAAAGTCATCTAATTCAGTATGATTCATTTCTGTGACTCAGGTGAATGACAGGTCCCAAAATATCAATCTTATTATTGAATAGTTTCAAGGTAGCTAGTCAGAAATTATACCAACAAACTATTTCAGTATTTTCTCAGTGAAACCACCATATTATTATTAGAAATGTGTTCTCCATTCTCAGGACATTTAATAGCTGACATATATATTTAAAGGGGGTGTGTGTTGTTGATGAAATAGTTTCAAAATGCTCAGTAAATTGAAGTTAAGGAAGATTTTATATTGAACTTCTCAGGATCGTTAACATGTTAATGTGAGTTATGAATCTTTAAGATATTGATACGATAAATAATACTCCTGGTCCTCTTATCTAGGAAATCCTTTTGTGGGTAAAACATTAGGGGTATATTAGGTGCCAAACATTTATGTGGAACCACTGAAAGCCACAAGGCCAAGTCTACACTTAAGGCTTTATAATATGAAGCAAGTGGTGTTAAGAAACACCTGCTTGCTTTACTCATTTAAAAAGGTATATAACCCTCTAAACAAAACTTTGCCAGGTTGTCACTCTCTCTAAAGAATATTTCGCTCTCTTCATTCTGTAATAAAGCTACTGAATACAGGAGGAAGCCCTCCCACCTTCTATCCTAAAGTTTAGCCATCTTCTGTGTGTGTGTGTGTGTGTGTGTGTGTGTGTGTGTGTGTATAGCTCTCCTGTGTATACACACACACATATATACACAAACACACACATACATATACACACATACACACATACACATGTGTGTATACACACATACATATACACATACACACATGTGTATATGTGTGTGTGTGTGTATATACAAATTAAGTCTGTCTTGGCAATAGCAAGTTTGAGCTGATAGATTTGAACACTTAAAAACAGGCCTTGTTCTTCATTTTGAAGGTGGTTTCCTAATCCTTAACCCTTAGTTCATCACTAACAAATTTCTTAGCTAAGACTTAACTTGTAAATATTCACTGACACTACTATCTGGATAATCTATATTAAAATCACAACAAGGGCCTCCCCGGTGGCGCAGCGGTTAAGCGCTGCGCTGTGGAGCTGTCGGCAGCGGCGACGCGAGTTCGACACCCGGCCGGGGAGAATCCCACATGGTGCGGCAGACCTCTCCTGCCTCACCCGCTGCTCCCCTCAGCAGTGTATTTCTGATCTGCCTGATCTGCTCCCCGCTCTGTCTCTGGTGAACCCTCTCACCGCCCCACGCCTCTGGCCTGTACCCCAGCTTGTATGTATAAATAAAAAATAAATCTTTAAAAAAAAAAAAAATCACAACAAAAATGAAAGAAAAACTTTCTAGAAAACATCTTGGCAACACATATTCAAAAATCTTAAAAATATTTCTTTCCCTTGATCCACAATTGATTCTACATTTAGAAACTGATCATCAAGATACATACAAGAATGGTAATTCACCCATTTATTCACAAAACCCCCAAATTTATATAATAGAAACTTACTTAGAACTTTAAAATGATGCTTGGAAGGGTATTTATTAACATGGGAAATAGATATGCATTTTTAAAAAGCAGAAATATATACCTAAATATACAGAGACTTAAATAATGGTGTCGCCTTATACTTCCATAGGTTATCTCAAGTGAAACTCAAATTTAAAATGGTAGCTGTAGCGCCCCCCTAGTGTCGTAGCAGTGAAGCGCTGCACTGTGGAGCTGTAGGCAGCAGCAACGTGAGTTTGACACCCCGCCGGGGAGATTCCCACATGGTATGGCAGACCTCCTGCCTCTCCCGCTGCTCCCCTCAGCAGTGTGTTTCCATCGATCTGACTGTGCTGCTCCCCTCTCTGTCTATGGTGAACCCTCTCGCTGCCCCACGCCTCTGGCCTGTACCCCAGCTTGTATGCATTAATAAATAAATCTTTTTTAAAAAACGGTAGCTGTATCTCAGGAGAGAACTGGAAGATTGAGTGATAGGGAGAGAGACTTTTCCTCTGCTCTTCCTTGTGCTGTTTCAATCGTTTACTATAAATAAATTAAAATAGGGGTAATTGATAGACGGATGGGTGGATGGGTGGATGGATGGATGGATGAATGCATGAATGGATAGAAAAACAGAAAGAAGAAAGATGGTGGGAGGGAGAAATTATGTGATGGTCTAAAGAAATTAGAAATCAAATTGTATCTTTAATCATATGCACAGCCTAGAAGTAGCCACTTCATGATAGTTCAAGGATATCAAGTTTGATGGTTATTCAAATTTTCTATAGATTTACTTTAAATTTTGCTTACTTAAGCTCTGAGTTTCCTAAGACACTGTTAATGTAGATTTTCTCATATTTCTGGATTTTTGCCTTTTGTAATTTTAAACTATGGTGCTCTTAGAGGCTCATGACAGGTCCAGATTTTCCTGGTTTGAGCCTTTTATCAAGATGCTCTATCTTGCTTTTCTCCTTTCAATAACAATAGCCTTGAATTCTATTTTGTCTGAAATTAGTTTTACAGCATTTTTGCTATAATTGTTTGCTGAGAATATTGCTACTCTTCCATATATTGTAAGATTTCCTGAGTCATTTATGTGTCTCTCAGAAGAAATACATACATAGCTATACATTCACTTTTCCAAGCGGTAGTTCTGTTTTTTAACATAGATATTTAAACCATTTACATTTAGTTCTTATAACTGTGTTTGTCCCAGTCATCATTTCGTGTGTATTATATTTACTGTGGTTCATTATTTTTATTCTGCCCTCTGATAAATTTGTTGGATTTGTTCTATTTTTACATCATTTCATTTTGTGTTTTTCCTTTAATTGGTAGGGAGTTATACCTCCTGTTTCTGCTATTCTAGTAGCTGTTCTCAAAAATTTAACACACTTAAACTTCTATGACATTTATGTAAAACTAATGTGAAACTACTGAAGCCATGAATCAGCCATGAATCAAAACTTCTACCTCCCATGCTCCCTTATTTCCCCTGAATTACTACAGTGTTGAAATGATATGGGACTTCAGTTCTAAATTTTATTATATCCTAAATAATTAATACTCAAATCAGAAATACTCAATTTTAAATTAAGGTCTTTTTTTTTTTTTTTTTTTTTTGCCCAGTACCGCTTCCACAGTACTTCATTTTGAGTAATGCTGAGACATATTATCTATTAACCATTGCATATAAAGTTCACAGGGGGTATATTTTTAAGTGTTTTATGGCTTAAAATGTCCTGTTTTACCTTCCTTCTCGAACAATAGGCAGACATGGAACCGAACACTACTTCCTAACATTGCTGGAAAACATGAATTACACATTCCAGCCCCCTCTGGGCTGCTCTATTCACTACGTGTTTTCATACACTCCTTTTTCATAGAACAGGATACCTACTCTCGTGGTTGTTGCTCTCTAGTGTGTCCTGATTTGGGGTTGCAAGGTTGTCATTCTGGCCTCTCTTTGGACCACAGCCTTCTTCTAGTGGCCAAACCGAAGTCCCAGGCATAGGGACTCCTCATGGCTCAGGGCTTCCCTAACTCCCCGACATCGCCCTGTCTTCCAGATCTATAGCTACCTCCTAGAAGAGAGAAGGAGGAAGCCCCCCCTAGGATGCATTCACAGCAGGCTCCAAGAAGGAACCCCCATTCCTGTCCCCTGCCTCTCAGCTCAGCACACTCCCAGTCCGTCACCAGCCTTCCAGGCCGTCTCCTCTGTCTGACTGGGGTTGTGAATCTCCTTCAATCCTATCTCAGCTAGACTCTAATTTTCAGAGGTGTCTCATCATGTCTGGTCCACTAAGGCGATCCTTTCCGTTCACCTACACTTAAATGTGTTGTTGGTTCATTCTGAGGACTTGAGGGGGTGGAGGAGGGAAGGCAAAAACTTGGTGGTGGGAATTTTATGGGGACTACACCTGAGAGTTCGAGAAAGCAAGCAGTACAAAAATGAATAATAATGCATATATATAGAGAGAGAGAAATTTAAAAAAGGAAAATAAAAATGTTTGTTCAGTGTGTCCATGTGGGATAAGCTGCTTTACACACACACACACACACACACACACACACACACACACACACACCATCCTTATTTGAATGCTAAATCTAAACAAAGAGATGAGTGCTGACTGGCCCACTCTCACAAACAGTAAACCACACTGTTTCTGTGACACAGTTAGATTGAGCACATGTCCTTCACAATCGTTCTACCAAGAAATCGCTTCCTGAATTTATTTTTATTTCACTTCAGAACAGAGCTCTAGATGACCCGATAGGGAATGGCTGCTTCTGAGCTAGGCGACTCTTTGTCACTCCCGTACACTTCGGTGCCTCCTTCCCTCTCTCCCTGGGCCGCCTGAGCCCTCACGGCCTGCACGGGACTATCAGGGATTTTAAGTTCAGCACGTTTAAGCTTCTGTCTTTCTCAGTAGGCAAACTTTGGAATTTGCATTGAGACGGAGCTACGCAGACCCAGTGTCGGAGCCCACAAGTACACATCGGTGCCAAGCAGGCCACACTCGAACACTGGTCCACTCAATTCAGCCCCATGTGCCCCCACCAAGACCACTGCAGGCACCTCGCATCCATCAGCCTTTCGGGGAAAGTGTCTAACGAGCACTGCTGAGATCTCTGCCGAGATGGGTGTCTGTCCCTAGGACTGAACCTTTGTTTTATCTGCCTGTCTGTCTATCTATCCATCTATTTACTTTTTGGTCTCTAAGATCAATTGACTTGTGTTGCTAAATGCTGTCATGTACTTTCCTCCCCTGTAACACGAGCAAGCATGCCAACCAACGCGCACATGAGTAGGCCACACGCAGATGGGCCGTCTATTCTAACATGAAGAGCTCGGGCTCCGATGGATTCAAATGTTCTATTTTATCAAATGTGTGATTTTAGCAAAACTACCTAACCGCTCTGTGCCTCAGTTTCCACACCCATGAAACGGAGACAATTTTAGGACCTCGTTCTGAGCATTGCTATGAAGATGAAGTAACTTAGAGCATGCAGAGTGCCAGGAAGCCCCCGAGAAGTGTTTGCAGACGTGCGTAATCACCTCTCCTCCCAGATGCTACCTTCAGTGGAGTAGAATTAATCTGAGGTGCTGTCTTCCAACCTCGTGGGCCTTTTCTCACATCCCACATGGAGGTTACGGGGAGGGGCCTCTCTATGGAGCACACCCCACAAAGGGAGCAGGGAAGACCAGTGACTGTCAGACCACTGGGCTGGTACCAGTCCAGGCATCCTCAGGACGAGTGTGAGGCGTGGCCTTCAGGGTCCTCAGGCGAGTCCAGAACAGTTGCCTGCGGCTCAGCCGGCACACCCACCCGCATCCGCTTTTCGAACAAAGTGGCCCCAGGCCACTGCACCTCCAACACCCTGCAAGCGTGGCTCCTCTGAGGGCTGGCACCACAGCCAGGCAGCCTGCTTCTGCCCAACCCTGGTGAGTCAGGAACTGGGCCTCAGGAATGCCTGTATGCCTTTCATACCGTGCCCAGCTTCCAGACACACAACACCTCTCAGGAGGGGGTCCAGGCTGACTACAATGAGTGTGCAGGCACCCCCACTGCCAGCCCCAGCCAAGAAGTCACTTCTCAGTCCCTTATCTTCATGTACCCAGGGTTTACCAGATGTAGAAAAATAGTTCACATGCTTGGACTGGGTACGGAGCGTCAAAAAAATGAACGATGGTGGCGACCTTGGGTTATAGCAAAGAATAGGACCTGCTGATGATGCTTGGGGTGGAAGCAGAGAGAGAGAGCAGAGTGTCTAGACAGATGAGAAGGTCCTTCTCCCATCCCTCCTTTTCCTATTGACAGGAGGGATTATAGTCTGAGCAAACACAACCTTGGCCTTCGTCCCCTGGGGCTTCTTTACTCACTCTGGCCTCCCAACTTCATTTGAGGACGCATTTGTTTGCGTTTCTCATTAATGCAACAGGTCTGTTTACTAAATCCTAGAAATCAATGTTGTCGTTGGAAGATGGGACCTGAAAGACCTGGGGATGGTCTCTTAAAGCTGAGGAGGCCTTGTGCACATGAGCAATTCTGTCCTTTCTGTGACCTGCCATGGACCTGCCCAAACCAACCCCACTAGGTCAGACAGTAGAAGCACCAGAAGGAAAATGTGTTACCTCAGGGGATGCCAGGGCCAGGTGAAGATATGTGGGCCCCCCAGAGGCTGATCGTTTGCTTTCAAAGTCAGTGGGTAGTTGTTCAAGACAAAAATAAACTGACAACTAAAAACCAGAGACATTCTGCAGGGGAGGGGGAGGCAGAGGAATCAAAACAGGGGCGGGAAGAGCACAAGGGCCTGCGGTGACGGTGCACGGGGGAGCTGGGGGTGGGAATTCTAGGGGGACTACATCTGGGAAAAGAAAGCAAACATTGTGCAAAAATGAACAACGATGTAAATATATATAAATAAAAAAATGAAAACTAAAAATAAAACAAAATACTGACAAAAGAACCCCTCTGGGTGAGTCAGGAGGGGGTAGAATCCCTGAGGCAACAACCACTTCTGCCAGTCAGCCTTTTTCCTCTTGCCTCAAGCTTGTGCATTCAATTCGGCAGAGCAAAAGCCCTATGCCTAACCGGATCTACACTCTTTAGAAAACAATTTACCAACTTTCGGACCTATTCAAGGTCCCTAAGGCCCGTACACCTTCCCAAGAGGAGCGCTACATCAAAGTAGCCCTACAGCTAAACCAAACAATTCTCATCCAGAAAGGAAGTTTAGTCGACATCAGTCTCCCTCCAATTACATTCCCAGGGGTGTATCTGCACCTTTTATACATCAGCGTCCCAGACAAGCCCCCACCTAGGCAGTGCAGAGAGAAGCGGAAGGAAGGGGCTAGGTGGGAGGGCTGCTGGGTCTGGCTCTGGCTCAGGACAGGCTTTCTGGTACGGGGGCCGGAGGACCTGCGCTGTGAGCAGGAGGCCATTTCCTAAACAACAAAAACAAAAAAGCTCTAAGAGTCTAGGGGACAAAAGGGACAAAGAATGGGACATCCTGGCGAAGGGCCGGGTCAGTCATAGGGAATTGTATTCATAGAATTTACGAGGCGTTGGTTTCCGGTTATCTCTCTGGGTCCCTCCCTTGGAAACTCCTTAACAGAACCACAGAGGGCCTCCCTGGTGGCGCAGCGGTTAAGCGCTGCGCTGTGGAGCTGTCGGCAGCAGCGATGCGAGTTCGACGCCCGGCCGGGGAGATTCCCACATGGTGCGGCAGACCTCTCCTGCCTCGCGCGCTGCTCCCCTCAGCAGTGTATTTCTGCTCTGCCTGTTCTGCTCCCCACTCTGTCTCTGGTGAACCCTCTTGCCACCTCACGCCTCTGGCCTATACCCCAGCTTGTATGTAAAAAAAAATAAAACAGAACCATGGAATTGGTCTCAGAGTGAAGTCAGGCCCCATTTTCTAAAGCAGAGCTTAGTGGACAGAATCTACCAAGAGCCGCAGAGTAGAAAGGTTAGCTTTCTAGAAGCCACGTCATAAAAAGTAAAAAGGACCAGGTGAAACGAAATGGGACATTCTCCTTAGTGTAATATATCCAAAAGAGCCTCATTTCAACAGATACAAATATGAAAGTGCATTTGCTGTTCTGGAAGTTCCACGAGACCCCTGCACACCGGGAGCGGTCAGAGCTCCTTCCCAGGAAATGCCCATCCAATGAGACCATGGAAGTTTGAGGACCATATGTCTGAAAGTCCATTCCAGAAAAAAAGAGGTGCTGCAGTTTGGTGATTACAGGTCACAGCTCTGAAGCCCATAACTTCACCTCTGCATCTCACTAGCACTGTGACTTTGGGCAAATTACTTAACTTCCCCAAACTTCATTCAGTTTCTTGACCTCACAGGGCTGTTGAAAGGTCTGGCCAAATACACAATAAAGAAATGTCAGCTGCAATTACTTAAACTCTGCATTCTTCATTAGCATGGATAGAGTTATGTAGAATTTTACATATTGTCTCATCTTCAGATTCCTAAAAGGCAAATTTATCAGTGATT
>PVIJ01018571.1:0-26014 GCA_004024925.1 Scalopus aquaticus
GAGCTTTCCAGGAGTGGGGTTCCCACAGCAGGAAGCAGAAGCTGCCAGGCCAGAGAAAAGCTTTGCTCAGAACTATGGTTACGTTATTTCCTATTGATGGATGCAACCAGGGGACCCGCCCAGATCCCAGGGTGTGCAGAAACAAGCCCCCACCTCCTGGGGGCAAGCGAGAAGGTCAAGTGGCCAAAGCAGGTGGGGTGGGAGGGGTTGATGCAGCCAATTTTGGAAAATCTGATCTGTCCCAGTCAGCTTCCTCAGTGACCAGCCCGTTCAGCAGTAACCTGCAACGAAGCCATCCAGCTGCGAACAAATTTCCATTTCCACATACTGTTATTCTGTTTAATTGGCCACAGAGTAATATTCACTTTGGTTTTTTTAACTGTTGCCAAGGCTACATTTTGGGCCTTAACTGTTATTAGTTCATATCCGTTTATGCCTTCGAAGGCGAGTCTAATGCAAACAGGTAGACAAGTCCAAGGACATGCATCCAGAGTGTGGGTGAGGCTGCCTCTTCTGACCAGCACTCACCATCGCCCTGGGGACCCCTGGCCGTAGCCAGCTTCTCAACGAGGACCTGAGGACAAGGTGTAAGTCGATCAGCTCACATCCATCTCAAGAATGAAAACTTTTGTCCATGTAGGGACAGGAGAACACCAGGGAGCACATAGAGAACACACAGCTCTCTATGGAGCTGTGCAGACGGGTCTAAAGGAGGAGTTCTGGAGTCCTCGGTGGCTTTTGAGACTTTTAATAGTCTTTTGAGTGAGGCAGCCAGGTACAGGGCAGGTTGATTCACCCCTGCCGAATCTTCACGCTCTCAGGCTCTCGGGCATTCTCTCGTGGCCTCTCTGCTGCACCCCAACTTCCTCTGCTCCACGCTCTGCTCTCTGCTCTCTGCTGCCTCTGCTTCTGCTGCTTCTTCTGCTTCTAAGCCCAGTCTCTGGCTCAGGTGCGCCCCTCACGCAGGCCCACACCCCACTCCAGGTGCCACCATCAGGCACGCGTGTAGCCTGCAGGGGTCTGTCCTTCAGGGGAGGGCGGAAAAACCTGACAACTCTTTCGTTTACCCTGCAGTCAAGTTCACCATTAACCTTTGTCCCAATATTTCTCACTATCATCCATGAGCCAATCAAACCAGACTTCTCACCTTATATTCTCCAGCCTGTTTATTCTGCTCGCTCCTCTTCTTCCTCCCACACCCAGCTGCAATTCCATCGCACCCCTGTTTGTTGAAATGTTGCTTCCTTCATGGCAAGTTCACTCTCCACTTCCTCCAGATTGCCTTTCTACATTTCCCTGCCAGGTGGGCGTAACCCTGCCCTGTTTTATCACCATAACTCTTGCCAGGTGCCTCTGAGGCCTCTTGTCTACCTGGAGTCTTGTGTGGGCTTGTCTGCTCCCCTCCCCTCCCCTTTGCATCCACTCCGACACAGCTCAGCACAGGGCCTCCCACCACAGGCGTCCCGCTGACATGGAGAAGACTGAACCTGCAGGAACGTCATTCCCACTAGTCATTGTCTCCCAGGGCTGAGCCTCTGAACAGAGTCACACACCCTCAAGGACTCTTCATTCGCATTCATCTGTTGATTCATTCATGGGTTCATTAATTCAACAGACACTACTCGGGCAGTGTCCACACGCTGCACCAGAAGACTGTTAACACAGCTCTGATTTTACATGAAATCATCCCGCATCTACAAGCAAAATGATCTTTACTACAGAAAACAGCCATCACCTGTTTACTCCAGTCTCTGTGCCTTGGAAACCCAGAGCTGCCCCTGGGCACTGGGCCAGGGGCTTTCCACAAAGACATGAGCGTATGTCCCGTGGAGGGTCCTGGTTTACAGCCTCTTCCGCTGCACACGCCCTCAGCAGCCACACCGATGCCTCTCAGGTGTTGCCTCTTCTGACCACATTCACAAAGGGGGGGCCCGATGACCCTTCCTGGTCTCACGGTTGCTCCATCCACTTTAAACTGGGGTGACTCATCCAGGCTCCCCAGGTAGCGTGTCTAGCCTGTCCCACCATCTGGGCAGGTGTTTGCTGTTTTCCCACATGCTGGTCGTCACCCCAGGAGAAAAGCCAGCAGGAGCTCCAGGCACTTCGTGGGGGCAGGTTCAAGGTAGGGACACGGCTTCAAATGTATCCTTGAAACTAGAAAAGCAGCACAAAGTGGAGTCTTTTACGGCCCCATTCACACTTGCATTCCAATTGCACCTCCTCAAAAGCAGGACCCTGACCCATCAGCTGGGGTTTCCTCACAGACCATTGAGGTCGTCTGCCTAAGACTCCTGCAGCCCCCAGGGAAGGTGGCTGTACCTGAAATGATCTTTAATGTTATTAATTACCCTGTCCCACCCTCTTTCTGTCTATAAATACCCGCTGTCTTGTGTGAGCACTTAAAGCATCTATACGGGAAGCTGCCTGACTTATGAATCATTTCAGAAAGCCAATTAGATCTCCAATTTTGTGAATTTTGGTTGTCAGCAGTCTAAAGGCCAATTATTTAGCCACTTCTTGTCTCTACTTCCTCAAGTGAAAATGAGGATAATAATAACCACCCTGCTTCAGTGAGATAACGCAGTCACCTGTTACCTGTGCCTGGTCCAGCTTTTTTTTTTTTTTTAAGATTTATTTATTGGTGTGTACAAGCTGAGGCATAGGCCAGAGGTATGGGGGTGAGAGGATTCACCAGAGACAGAGTGGGGAGCAGAACAGGTGGATCTACTGAAATACACTGCTGAGGGGAGCAGCGGGCGAGACAGGAGAGGTCTGCTGTGCCATGTGGGAAGCTCCCTGGCCAGGGATCGAACTCGTGCTGCAGTGGCCGCGGATAGCTTCGCAGTGCTGCGTTTAACATGTTGCGCCACCGGGGAGGCCCATGCCTGGTCCATCTTAAGTAGTCACTACCGTCAAGTTTCCTGGTTGTTGCTGAGTTATTCCTGTTTGGGGCATATTTCTCAGAGGCAGATACTGATACACCGAAGGGTCTGATTGCAGGCAGGGACACAGGGAGGGCAGTTAAGTCTGAGCCTGCAGGGGAATCCACAGTGTGGAGCTTGTCCTTGACCGCACAGGGCTTCCTGGGGGAGATTCCCTGACTGCCCGCTCTGCTCCTTGACAGGCAGGTCAGCTCCAGGAGCCCAAGGGCAGCCCAAGAACATCAGGTGGAGCCCTGGGACACAAAAGGGCTTTGGAGCTGGAGGGGACCTGAGAGGTGGGGCTCCAAGTACCTGCAAGTCTCTCACGGTGTTTTCCACAAAGCTTTTCCCGCACATCTTGCTTTGATTAACCTTTTACTCCACAGTCTCCATTCTCTGTTCTACATCCCAGCTCCTTTGCAATCTACAGCCCACTCATTCAGTCAGCGACACTACTGTCCTATTACATGCCAAGCATGTGCTGAAGCTGGGAATCCATCAGAAATATCCACGTTCTCATGGAAATATTCAGTGGCAAATGTAACCACTTTTAAATTTTGACCTGATTTAGAAATAGGCAAAAGTCAGGAGAAATGGGACTAACTGCATAATAGCAATTTTCACCCAAAGTAAGTTGCAATTGCAGATGAAGAAGATTGATCTTCTCCTAAGTCTATTAAACAGATCTTCCCCAGGCAACGATTTTCATGGAACTTTTGAAGAAATTATACATATATTTCTTTATTACATAGTTACATAATTACTTCCAAGAACTTAGGGAATAGAAAAACTAAATTTGTCACTAAAATTCCACTTGCTTATGACAACTACCATTAGCATCAGGGGGTAGATTTTCTTCTAGTCTGTTCTTTATGTCTACTTCTTTTTTAATAAAGTTGAAATCATTAGTGGCCGTTCATGCTCGCTTGCCTCACTTCCTGTTTACCCTGAGTGTCTGCCCACGGTGTTCGTAAGCAGCACCTTACTGACACCACATAACATGCCTTCTCTACTTACTCATTCCCGGAGATGAGCATTTAGGGTTGTTTGCACCCTTTTCACTATTAGGTATTGACTTGATTAACTCAGAAAGCTATTCCCAAAGAGGAGTTGCAGTCACATGGGAAGCAGTGACCCCACGATGGAAGTGAGTCTGCTCGTTCGGGGGGACACTTCTGTAGGGTGACTCTGCTTTGGTTCTCTTAGGTTCATCATGTTGGTGGAAACCAATCATTTTGCCCTGTGGTTTCATATTTCACATGCTTGAGGGGTTCTTCATAAGTGCACAGGAGGCCTCCCAAAGAGGAATTCTTGGAATTTGATTCTTATCTCCCTCCGTGTATACCAGAACCATCTCCTAGAGCTCCCTGAAGGCACTGCAACCCCAGAGGAGATGGACAGGAGGCAGGGGCAGGCAGCCTGCCTCTTGCCGGGGTTGTGGCTGCCACAGCCCCCACTGACCCTGGAAGGGTCTTAGCTGCAGTTCTCCTGGAAGCCCCCCCAGCCCCCACCAGATCTAGCTGTCACTGGTTTTTCCGGAGGCTGTCCAAGGCCACAGACATCTGTTAGACAGGACCCAAGACAAAGACAGCAGGGAAAGCCACAAGGAAGGAAATTCCACTGTGAGGGGGCTGCCTTTGAGGTCCTTCGAGAGCCACAGTTAACCATTGTCCACTTACACGGGCTGAAGTGGGAAGAGGCTGCTGACTCTGGGGTCGGTTCTAGGCCTTTGGCAGAATTGTCATGAGGAAGAGACACAGAAGCGCCTGTGTCCCCAGTGGTGGCTGCCAGGGGCAGAGGCAGGAGCTGGGGCAGCCACTGCCCAGAGCTGGGGCCCAATCTAGGGGGGGCCTGACCCCTGGAGATCCCCAGCAGGTGCCAACCAGGGCCCACTAGCTCTCTGTGGCCTCTCCCTGCCACCTTGGCCTTGACCGCGGGTCTTGCCCACGCTGGGGTCTCTATCTCCCTGTAAACTGGGCTGGGGCCTCCCTGGTGGCGCAGCGGTTAAGCGCTGCGCTGTGGAGCTGTCGGCAGCGGCGATGCGAGTTCGAAGCCCAGCCGGGGAGATTCTCACATGGCGCAGCAGACCTCTCCTGCCTCGCCCGCTGCTCCCCTCAGCAGTGTATTTCCGTCGATCTGCCTGTTCTGCTCCCCACTCTGTCTCTGGTGAACCCTCTCGCCACCCCACGCCTCTGGCCTGTACCCCAGCTTGTATGCATAAATAAATAAATCTTTTAAAAAATAAAATAAAATAAACTGGGCTGGGCTGCAGTGAGGCAACCCCTGCCTGGACCCCTCGGCCTGAGCTGCTCCACACCCCACTGGGTCAAGTCTAGCAAAAGGAAAAACGTTTTTTAAAGTGTGTGAACTGTTCCAAGTGGGCGCATGTGTTCACAAGCAGACGCTGTGTTGTTGCCTTTGACAGATGTTTGACATCAAGACACAGGGATGGTGGAGAGAGATGGGCTTGCGGGAGCATCAGAGCAGAAAAGTCATCTCGAGTGGCTGTCTGCAGCCCTCTTGTGACAGCGTCTGCAGCTCAGTGAAAACCTCGTGCGATTCGCGGTGTGAGTGGCCTCTGCAAGGCTGCAGACTGGGCCCCGGGAGGGAAGCGTCCTAGTCCACCACCAGCCCACGAGTAAACAATCAGGAGGAACTGTGTGGGCGCCAGCACACCTCATCAGCGGGTGAGTATTTCTTCTTAAAAGTCTTGCTTTTCTGGGGCCTCCCTGGTGGCGCAACAGGTTAAGTCACAGCCCTATGAAGCTGTCCAGAGCCACTGCAGCTACGAGTTCAATCCCCGGCCAGGGAGAATCCCACATGGCACGGCAGACCTCTCCTGCCTCGCCCGCTGCTCCCCTCAGCAGTGTATTTCAGTGGATCTGCCTGTTCTGCTCCCCACTCTGCCTCTGGTGAATCCTCTCACCGCCCCCCATACACACCTCTGGCCTACACCCCAGGTTGTATGCATAAAAAAAAAACTTTCCAGGGAAAGATATAAGAAATAAAACCAGAAAATATGTTTTGTGAGGTTGAGAGCCAGTAGCTAGTGAGGAATCTGTGAAAGGTGATGGGGATGGTGAAGAGCAGATGACTGTGCCTAGGGCACCTTCTCAAGGAGACTCATGGGGGCAGATTCATGGGCTGGAGAAGAAGAACACAGAGCCCCTTGGAAAGAATTTAAGCCAACCACCTACCAAGCAAAAACACTAGTAAGTCGAATAAAGTATATGGACTAGCCAAAAGTCTGGGCTAACTCCTGAATTTCAGTGACTTCACACCAGCAATGGTGTATTTTACTCACGTCCTGGTCCAGCACAGGTTGGAAGCTTCTCTCCATCTTGTGCCTTCACCATCCAGGAATGTGACCTTGGCAGGTTGATGAGGCTGGGAAATGAAAACATTGTTCAGAAACAGGGTGTGCATCTCCCATTGGCCAGCAGATGGTCACGTGACCCCATGTAACTGCAAGGGTGTCTGGGAATTGTAGTCTGTGGACATTTGAAAAGAACAAAAATGAATACTGGTGACATCCAGCCAAATCTATCAGAGAATGAAAATTCCACATATGTAAGGTAATTCTTACCTGGCCTTGAAGAAAGTGTTTTTCAAAAGGCACAAAAATTTAAATTAAAGAAATAAGCAGTACTGAGATGGAAATTATGACCCACATCATAAAAGCATTAGCAGGAAAATACCTAACACAGAATAGGGCTTAATTAATATATGTATTGCTTGACTAGTTCAGCTAATGCCCGTGAAGTCTTGTAATTTAAGAGAAGACACCAGCAAAAACAACAAAAGCCTCCCACCCCGCACCCCAAAGGCTGCAGCATTTTGGTTTAGCTGTCTTATTCAACATTTCCCGCATCCTATATTTTGGGCTGATGGTTTGGAGGCCATAATCAGGATCAAGGAAAAGAGAGAGATTTCAAAAAGCAGAATGGTTGGGCTGGGTTAAACTAGCCACTATAAAGTCTTGGTTTGGTAGATTTTTACTTTTCTCTTTCCTTTCCTGTCCAAGAGGAATATTAGGACAGAAATGCAGCTGGCAGGAATACCCTACCACGTTGGTGTAGCTCCCAGGGCTTGGGAAAGGACCTCCAGGCAACTAAAACCTCCCCCATGCCTGCTTCTGTGAGGAAACCTCTTTCAAACATTCAACTGCATAACTGGAGAAAAGGTTTACATCGTCTTGTGCGAGGCAAGAGCTGGACTAACATTCTTGCTTAAAAATAAATGATGAAAATCAGATTTTGCAATTCATGATTTCAAAGAGCTTTTATCAAGCATTTGCCAAATCTGCAAATGTAATAGATACAGCATAGTGGATTCAGCAAAGGTTCCAAAGACTCATGAGCTGCTCCCCACTCTCTGGGAGCTAGTGGGAAAAACAGTCGCTTAAATGTCTCATTGGATTCTAAGGAGACTGACTCCGAATGCAGGGAGGAGATGCAGTGGAGTTGGGGAGGTGGCGGGTGCTCACCTCAGACCATCAAGTGCAGAGCCCTGTGGTGAGCACAGGCTTTGGGGTTATGAGTGCTCCTTGGCTGCACCCCATTAATTCCATAAGCATAAGTGGCTAAGGTCCTGGCCGGATTGGGTCCTGAGAGCCCAGGGAACACCTGCCCAGATCCTTCACTCAATGTATATATTGGGGTCTAGGAATTGTGGGTTCCTGGGACACTCTCAGACATTCTGCTTGGAGCAAGCCTCAGGGGGTTCTGCGGTTGGGACACTAACAAGGTGCATCTTTGATATTAGCCAGAGGGGTCTGCGAAACACTCTAAAGGGCAGAGAGTTGATAGAAGGTTTTCTATTTGTTTTTAAAACTACTTATATTCTATCTTCCCTGGGGCCAGATGTAACCTTACTCCCGAATTTTTATTTGTCAGATAAAGATACAGAAGGTAATTCTTCAGTATTTGAATTGTGCCTTTTATTTCATATACTAGTCAGTTCTCATTTTGTATATATTGTAGCAACCTGGTCAAAAGTTGACTTATTTTATCAGTTTTTTAAAAATTCCTCTGCTTTCTTCTGCATGTGATATATGATAAATCTTCTTTATCATGTTTCCCCTCTTCCAGTTCTTTCCATTTCTGTCTTATTATTACCCTCTACCTAGTTTCCTGAGTTTATTCTGGTTTTCTTTTTTTTTTTTTTACATCATTCTTTCTGGCCTTCTCCATCCCACCATCCCTCATATCTTTTTTAAAAGTATTTTGCTTTGTTGAATTGCCCATGGCATAGGTGCCCAATATTTGTCTTTATCATTCTCCCTTGTTTTGCTACACACAATTCCCTTGAATGCTGTAAATGGTGACATTTGTCTTTCTCAGGGCTGAATAGTATTCCTTTCGTGGTTGGACCACGTCATCTCGATCCTCTTTCGGCAGGCACTGAGGGTACTTCTCTATCTTACTTAAGAATCAAAGGTCTGCAAGGAGGGGTTTGATCCACCCTGGGCCTTGGGGAGATCAAGGGGTTGTGGTCAAATGAGAAGTGTTTGGGGCAGCACTGAAGTATAGAGTTCCAGGGATGAGCTTTCTCACCCATCATTCTACCCCTAAGGGATCCTCCCCCCAGATTTCCCTTGCCTCAGGCAACCATGGCAACAAATGAGGTCATATTATCTGGAATATTCTACTTTCACTGAATGGTTTAGTGCCCACTAGCACACAGGTTTGCAGGTTCTTGCAAGGCAGCCCTCTGTACCAAGAACAGAGTTCCAGCGCGCTCACCGGTGTGTGTGCCTCAGAGCAGATTCCACAGGCTGGGCCTGCACCCACTGCCCTGGCCCCTCTGGAAGTCCCTAGAGCAGATAACCAGAGCCCTGGGCAGGTCAGAGCCAGACTGTCGGGTGCAGCATGAAGAGAGACGGCCACCTGCCTTGGCTCTCCCGGCTACACACTGCGGGAACCTTGGCGTGTAACAGATTCGGAAACTGGCTCCTTGGGTTTTCACTGACGGACGTTCCTGCCTCTCCCAGGGATCCAGGTGTGCATGGGGGTGGCCTGAAGGTCACTCAAGGCTGAATAGTGTTCCTTTGTGGTTGGACCACGCCAGCTCTATCTATTCCTCTATCGCAAGCAATTAGGGTGAGGTCACATTGTCTTCAAAGGTTCACTCTTTGCCTACAGTTTTGCTCCTGCTAGGAGTGCCTCACACCTGCATCCTGGTCCCCTGTAGAGGAGTTCTGGTCCCAGAGGCACCTCAGCAGGCTCTGCCAATAGGCCACCCCACCTGCTCGTTGGGAAGACCCTCTCAGTGGCACTCGCTGGCGGTTCATTAAAGATTTAAGATACTGATGGCTCACCAGTGATCACAGGCTGTGGCTGGTGCCCCCATCTGCTGAAATCCACCTGGTGTGGCTTGATGTTTCTGTCCTGAGTCTCCCTAGTTTATGTCTGCAATACCGGAGTGTTGAACGAGGCAGTCCTTTTTGGCTGTGAGCATCTTAATTGTGTGACAAGTTAGCTGCCACACTAGTCCAAACATTTGATGGTGAACAGGTGGAGAAGGAGGCAGCAAAGCAGAGGAAAAGGAGGGCACAGCACTGAGTAAAAGTGAGAGTAAGCAGCACCCTTGGAGCCTCTGCTGTGTCCGAGGGAGACCATATTCAGCAAGCCACAGGACTCGCAGGGGCTGAGCGAAACCTCGCAACAACTGGAAAACGTAGGAATGCTATTATCCCACATTCCAGACAGGGAAACTCAGGATGGACTTTTTATAGTTACAGACAGTTGGAATTTAAAACTGACTCTGATTCAAGAGGCTTTTGATAAAAATAAAGAAATTTGGACAAAATTTAATGAATTTTGATAAAAGTATATTTAAAAAACAGTTAAAATTTTGAAAAAAATTCATAAAATTTTGATAAAGGTAAAGACTAAAGGTAGGTCCGTGGCATAAAGGAATACCAGAAAGGAGAGGAATTGTGGTGCGGCTTTCCTTTCCTGTCCCTTACTCGTAACTCCGTCCCGTTGGCTTATCTGCCTGTCCATCCATCAGTCTACACACAGCATCTAAGCACCTGGTCCTCCACCCATCCCACCCCCCTCCATCTCTCCCTCCCTCTGCCCCTCCATCCATTCCCAACCTTCTTCTATATATCATCTAAGGACCTGGTCCTCCCTCCCTCTCTCCCTTTATCCCTCCCTTTATCCCTCCACCCCTCCATCCATTCCCAACCTTCTTTAGAAGAGAACTTGAGGAGACTTAGGGGATATAAAAAAGCAAAAAAAATTAAAATAAGAGCAAAAGAATAAAAGCCATGTAACAGAGGGGAAGTGATTATTGTAAAACGGATGCAAATAAGCACATAACTAAATTCTGAACATCTTGAGTTCCAAGAAATAAAGTGAAACACGGTGAGTTCCATAGTTTGCACCAGCTTGTGAAAGGAAGCACAGCCATCTGTCAGCAAAGACGAACTTTCCTATTACTGAATTTTAGAACAGCTAACACATGGGTCTTTATTTATTGGGGTAAATTAAATAACATAAGGCCAACATCTTCAAATGTAGACGAGTCCCAATAGAGCAGAACACATAATGTTGGATTTTCATGATTTCTGTAGGATTCCAAGGTAAAACTCAGAACATATTCTGAATTTTGGATACTGGACACATTCTCTCTAGGGTAGTTTATGGAGTTCTAGATGGGGGAGTCCAGGGACCTGAGACGGACTTCTCCCCTGTTGTTCAATAGAGTCTCACCTTCATCTTGTCTTTGGCTTCTCCTTCATTCCATCTTAGGAAAGATAAATATAAGGGAATACTTACTACTGGGTCTATTTACAAATATACAAAAATACAAATTAAAGAAATATGTGCGCCCCTCCGTGTTTACTGTAGCTCTATTTACAACAGTGAAGAACCAGAAACAAACTAAGTGTCCAACAACACATAAATGGATAAAGAAGATGTGGTATATGCAATGGAGTACTATTCAGCTATAAAAAATGAAAAAATCCTGTTATTTTCCAATGGCATGGATGGACTTAGAGAGAATTGTGCTTAGTGAAATAAGCCACAGTATATGTGGTAGCTATAGAGAGAAAAATAGATAAACTAAGTAAAATAAAAATAAACTTTTGGATTATAAGACCAATTGGTGGTTACCAAAATGGAAGGTGAAGGAGGAACAGGTAAGTCAGAAAAATGAAGTCAATTGTACTGTTAAGGATAGAATTGGACTTACTGTAATATATATACATGTTGATTCATTATATACTGTTATAATGCAGTTTTATTTCATTACAACAAGCAAACAAACAAATACAGGGGGACACCAACTAAATAATGTCCAAAAGAGTAGAGGAGATAGGAAAGAAAGATGACCAGGGGTCAAAGATGTTACCAAGGAAGGAACCGTGGAGGAGAGTGGATGAATGGAAGCGCATGACTTTTAAATGGTTTCAAATGCCAGTTCCACCATCTTGGAAAAATCCAGGTGCCATATTTCCAGCAAGAGGTATTGGTTCCTTTGCTTGCTTCTCCAAGGTGGGAGTTGCTGAGGAGAGAAGAGAGACTTAGGAAAGGACACAAGCCGGAGCCTCCTTCTGCAAGGGGGAGACATATTCTTGAGTCTCTTCTTCAGAGCACTGAAGGATGGGAGGATGGCAGGGAGGGGTGACATGCCCCGTGTGCGGCCATGTTGGGGGGTGCTGTCAAGGACATTGCAACATGGGAGAGTACAGTTTTTCCAAGCCAAGGACAAGTGCCTCCAGTGTTCAGGTCAGAGGTCAGCCTGCATTCTGCTCTTGAAGCCTATGTCCAGAAGCCCAGTTTCTCTTTATTCTATGTGCATAGTTTCACCTCTAGAATTTCTTTCTTTTTTAAAAAAAAATTATTTATTTATGAGTACAAGAACTGGGTTATAGGTGTGGAGTGGTGCGAGGCTTCACCAGAGACAGAATGGGGAGCAGAACAGGCAGATCAAGGGAAATTCACTGCTGAGGTGAGCAGCGGGGAGACAGGAGAGGTCTGCTGTGCCCTGTGGGAAGCTCCCTGGCCGGGGATCGAACTCGTGCTGCAGTAGCTGCGGACAGTTTCATAGGCTGCAACTTAACCCGTTGTGCCACCAGGGAGGCCTCTCTAGAATTTCTTGGAAAAATCACGTTAGGTTTAATTTTTGTTTTGTGAGTCTTGGCCTTAGACCAAAAGCAATGAAATTCTGACCTAGGAATTCTGTCTACTGCAAGGGGTGGGAAGAGGGAGCCTCACTTCTCTGAATTCCTTTGGTGTTGGCATATTCTTCCGGTGCTCTTCACTGCTTTGTCGAGTGCCGGGGTCTTCTCTTTCCAACTATGTGTTGTCTCTTAGAGCCCCAAGTGCAGCGTCGGGCTCGAGAAGACCAGGGGTCCGCTGACAGATTGACTATGTTTGGCCCTCTGGCCACTAGATTGCCCTCTGCCCTCTCCAGCCTATTCTGTGGTCAGGAGGGTGATGCGGGTGGACTCGTGTGCAGGCCGCTGTGCTCCTGCTCCCCGCTGGGGGCATCCAAAAGGGAGGCAGCAGATGGAGGGTGGGAGGGGAGACATGTGGGTGTTTATTCCACGGGTGTGCCCCCTGCCCAGCTATGGGGTCACAACTAAACTGCTGTATCCAGAAATTGCACAGGCAGCCTCCTGCCAGCCTCCCCTCCCGCCATCCTGAGGACGGGCACACTTCGGTCTTGCTCCCACCCTCTCCAGTGTTTTGCACGTCCGCTGGCACTTGGCTGGTATCAGCATCTCCACCAGCTGCACACCCTACACGAAACCTGGGAGCTCAATGGAACAACTGCCACATACTTCTTCAGGAGAGTGGGGGAAAGATCCCTAACCCCTCTGGAAGTATCCGTCGCCCTGGTCAAGGGCAGCACCTGCCATGGGAGATTTCCAGCTGGCCCTAAGAAGCTTGTGGTCGGTGTTTTGCCCACTGTTTTGCCCACGCTGAGGAATCCTGGGACAGCCCGTTTCTGCTCAGTTAGACCTTTTTCTTTTTTTTAAGATTTATTTATTTATTTTGCACACAAGCTGGGGTGCAGGCCAGAGGTGTGGGGAGGTGAGAGGATTCCCCAGAGACAGAGTGGGGAGCAGAACAGGCAGATCGACCGAAATCCACTGCTGAGGGGAGCAGCGGGCGAGGCAGGAGAGGTCTGCTGCGCCATGTGGGAACCTCCCTGGCCAGCTTCGAACTTGCGCCGCAGCCACTGACAGCTCTGCACTTAACCTATTGCGCCAACAGGGAGGCCCTCAGACCTTTTCCTCCTTTTGTGAAACCAGGAGCTCTCGGGGAGTTCAGGCTGCTGTACGAAACACCACAGACTGGGGCCTTATAGCAAGAAACATTTATTTCTCAGTGTTCTGGGGGTTGTGGTGTCCAAACGCGTGGCTCCAGCAGCACCTGTGGCTGGCGCTGGCTGGGCTGTTTTTTCACTGTCACCTGGGGGAGGGGCCTCTGTGGTCTCCTCATCATCTGATCACCTGCCCAAGGCGCCCTCCTCCCAACACTATCACCTTAGGGTGGGGGAGGGTTTCAGCATAATAAAATGTGGGAAGGACCCAAACATCCAGTTCGTGCAGACTCCCTGCACCCCACTATCTTGTTTTGAATTGGCCATAATCTAGCACCTGGGTTGTTACTTGTTTATTTTAAACAGTTTTATTGAGATATCAGGCATGTATCATACAATTCCCCCCTGAATGTGCACAACTCAGTGCTTTTCAGTATACTCAGTCCAGCCCTTGCCGCAATCTAGTTTTCAAACATTTCGTGTCCTCTAAAAGAAAGCCCACACACCTGAAAAGTCACTTGCATTCCCCTCTTCTTCCCTTGCCCCTCAGGACTAAAGATCTACTTCCTTCTCTGTGGATTTGCTTATTCTGGATATTCCATCTAAGTGGAGCCATATAAATAGCGCCGGTTTCCGTCACTCAGTACACTACTGTCAAGGTTCACCCATTGTCTAACATGTATCAGAATCTCTTTCTTCCCAATAATATTCCGTTGCACGAATCTACAACTTCGTTATACACTCATCAATTGATGGACAGTTGGGTGGTTTCCAGGTTTTAGCTGTCATGCATAATACCACCGTGAATATTGCATACAGATTTTTGTGTGGGTACCCATTTTCATTTCTCTTGGATATGGTCGTAGGAATGGAATGGCCAGATCAGAAGGGAACTCTCTTTTTAACTTTTTGAAGAGCTGCCGAACTGTTTCCTGAAGTAGCTGCACCATGTCACATTCCCAGCAAGAATAAGCGAGTTTCCAGCTTCTATACCTCCCTGTCAACACTTATTATAGGCTGGTTTGGGTTGGAGCCATTCTAATGGGGGTGAAGTGGTGTCTTCTTGTGGTTAGCTTTGCACTTCCTTGATGACTAACATCTTTTCATGGGTATGGTGGTCATTCGTATACCATCACTGGGTCCACAGTTCTTTATCCAGCACCTTAGGAGTCAGGTGAATTTCAGACATGCATTAAAATTTTAAAATGTTGGGGCCTCCCTGGTGGCGCAGCGGTTAAGTGCTGGGCTGTGGAGCTGTCGGCAGCACGCGATGCGAGTTCGACACCCAGCCAGGGAGAATCCCGCATGGTGCGGCAGACCTCTCCTGCCTTGCCCGCTGCTCCCCTCAGCAGTGTATTTCTGATCTGCCTGTTCTGCTACCCACTCTGTCTCTGGTGATCTCTCTCGCCACCCCACGCCTCTGGCCTGTACCCCAGCTCGTATGTATAAATAAATAAATCTTTAAAAAAAAAATTTTAAATGTTCTAGAAAAGTAACAGAGTTCATATACCGTAAAAGGCTAGTACTCTCAGTGGGCTCTTGGACAACATCCCAAAGTCAAATTCTTGAATATTTATGCAGCAAAAATATGCTTCCTCCTAACTGGGATAAATAAGGTATTTGTAGCTTTACATGGTGTTAAGTCAGTTTTTGTCACCACCTGAGTGACAAAATACACTGGTCTTCAGAACTCCAGGTGTTGGGGTCACAGGGAAGAGACAGAGCCTCAGTACCTGCTCTTGGCTGTTGGTTGAGGCTGTGTCATGGCAACAATCCTGGGGTGGCATCTCTGTTCTCCCGAGACCACCCCCATGAGCATTGTCTTTTATAGCCTGACTCTGGGGCCCAGTTGGGGAGCAGAGCGCAGTGATGAGGCTCCAGCTCACCTCTCCCCCGATCTGCCTTAGCCCACTGCCACCCCAACCTGAGCGGCACTGCGGGCTGTGCCGGCCTTGAGACTGTTGGGTCACTGAGTTTGTCCAGAGGGAGGTTTTGTCAGTGGCGCTTTCAGGAAAGGGAGGATTGGCGGGGGATGGTGAGGCATGGGGGGGTGTTCATTTCTGCAGTTCCTCCCACATATCACCATGGTACTTTCCAGAATCTTTAGCACAACTTGTCGAAACAGAGAAAGATTCAGCTGATGCTAACTCTGAGCACCTGGTAGTGTCCAACAGTGTGGGTCCTGCAGCAGTGGGTGCCCGCCAGGGCTGGGAGAGTCCGTTCCAGGGGCCCGTCATCCTCACCGCCATTTTCTCCTATTTGCTTTAGATCTGGGCCTCCCGTTGGCTTCAGCGGTGCATGGCCTGGTCCGCGAGGGAGACCAGGAATAGGTCATTATCTGGGCCCAAAGCACCGATCATGCGCTGAGGAATTCTGTCCCAGGGTTGGGAGGGCTGCTTTGCCATCTCCCCAATTCTGCTCCCTCCAAAGCCATAGCCATTTACTTGCTGAGGGTCTGTAGCCCAGAGCCATCCTCCGGAACTGTAATCCTTTCCAGTGAGGGGGTCTTAGCTAGAATCTTCCAGGTCACCTCAGCTAAAGGGTTTACAGAAAGCCAGCAAAAAGGGGACCAGTGTCAGAATTAGGGAGCCCTCAGCCGGCCCTCACCCCCATCTGCTCTCTGCACTCCCCCTGGTACCCAGTTGCCCGGACCCTGGCCTCCTGCCTCCTGTCTCCAGATGTCCAGATCCAGGAGGGAATGTGTTCAGCTTGGCCTGTCTCCTGGTGCTTTCTCCTCCCTCCAGGGACAGGGGTGGAGCAGAGGGCCACATAGCAAGGAGCCCGTGACATGTTTACTGCATGAATGAACCAGACCTCTAGGACTGCCCCAAAGAAGTCTTCAGCAAGGAATCGGTGATCTTAAATATAGACATCCTCACCCTCCCTGCAAGTGAACGAGCACCAGGCCTTTCTCAGACTCCACACGAGACAGAGGCAGCACGCCCAGCTGTAGGTAGAGGCAAACTGGGTGCTTTTTTTATTGGCATCTTCCACACTCCCCTTCTTCTATCCCTCCTTACTCCAGGCGGGCAATAGTAGGCCAATCCGCTAAGCCTCTCTATAAGGTATTAAGTGATAAAGGTTTAAGGTGTTAGCACTCCCAGGAGTATTTATCCTTTAAAGAGAAATCTTGACAACCAAAAGTTGGCCAGGATCAGAATGAAGGAATCTCACCTGGCAGAACTGCAGATTCTGCTTATTTGGGGGCAAGGAGCTCAACTTGGAATTCTTTGAGTTCCTGAGACCAGGAACAGAAAATCAGCTGTTAGAAGGCAATAAGCCTTATCACTGATCAGTTTGACTCCAAGGCAGCAAACACAGATAGTGTCACTTTTCCTACACACACTTTCATTTACATACCAGGGATAATAAAACCTTGCCACTTCCAAATCTGAGCTCACTTCAAAGTCAAATCTACCTTTATCTTTTCTTCCTGTATGTGAGCTTGACCTGCTACCAGACCAAGGTCTCCATCACCTCCTGTCCCAAATGTGGCCGAGCAAAGCCAGTGCAAACTCACATCTTGTGTCCCCCTCTACCTCCAGGACCCCCAACCCCACCCCAATCCCTTTTCACACCTTCTCACACACATCAAACTAAATTTCCACTTCAACCTCCCCCATGGGCCTCTCTGCTTGATTTGTAGATCCAGCAGCAGCACGATGACTCCACAAAAAGCCAACAACAGTGTGAGGGGATCCAAAAGGCTCTTACCAGTCACCCCCAAGGCCAGCCAGCACCTCCTGGGGGCCCCAGCTGGGAATATGGGTTCAGAGCCTGGTAAGCAAGCTCTGGCTTGGGTCTTTCTGCCTTAGTGGAGGTCACCCCAAATTAAGGCAATCCAAGAAGCCGGTTTGGTTGGAAGTCATTTGCGAACAGACTGTCCATCTTCTTGGTAACTTGACCCAGGACCAACTGGAACTCAGGGCCTCTCGGGTCGCCCCTCCGCCCAGCGCTACCCACGGCATGGCAAAAGAGACTCAGCTTTTGATCCCACGCGCTGCTCACTTGAACACTCATCTTCCTGGCAATGAGTCAAGTTTGGAAGCCCCAGGTAGCTCTGTTTTGAGCTCAAATTCACAGCCCGTGTTCCGACTCTGGTCAGAGGTCAAGCCTGCATCTCCCGGCCGACTGGACACTCCCAACACGTCTTCACAAACCTCAGCTAACTCCCAGCCACCCACACAGGACACCCGCAGTCTCCTGTGCTTCTTTATCTGAAGCACCATCAGACAGTACCCATAGGATCATTCCATAAGTCTCTCTCTAGACTAGCACTTTTACTCAAAACTTTGGGGGACTCAGTGATTTTGTGTGTTTGCTAGGATGACCCTTACTGGACATGCCGCACACCAGTGAACATAAACTATAGAAATGTGTCGCCCCAGTGCTGAAGGTCCGAAGTCAACGTCAAAGTGATGGCAAGGCCAGGCACCCTCTGAAACCTCTGGAGAACCCTCCCTTCCTGCTCCTAGCTTCTGGTAGTTTGCCCACCATCATGGGTGACCCTGGGCTTGTGCACGGCCCCCCTCCTGTCCCCATTTCTAGCCTCACATGGCCAGCTTTTTAGAAGGACACCATCATATTAGAGACTGAAATGCCTCTTCTCCAGTCTGGCCTCATCTTCCTAAGGGACTGAGTGTATCTACAATACACTTGTTGACACAGTGTATCTACAATGTATCTACAAGTAGAAGTGTATCTACTTCTAGTGAAGGTAGCATTTCAGGGTTAGTTTTTTTTTAATTACTGATTTTTTAAAAAAGATTTATTTATTTATGCGTACAGGCTGGGGTACAGGCCAGAGGTGTGGGGCGCTGAGAGGGTTCACCAGAGACAGAGTGGGGAGCAGAACAGGCAGATCGGCGGAAACACACTGCTGAGAGGAGCAGCGGGCGAGGCAGGAGAGGTCTGCCGCGCCATGTGGGATTCTCCCCGGGCGGGTGTCGAACTCGCGTCGCCGCTGCCAACAGCTTCACAGTGCAGCGCTTAACCGCTGTGCCACCTGGGAGGCCCTCAGGGTTAATATTTAAGGTCTCTTTCCCTGGGGGCGTGCACCATTCAATGCATAACAACTGGTGACTTAAGACATTATTCATATACTGCAATAAATACAGATTTATAAGGACAAGGGAAAAAACTCAACATTTCCAAGCAAAAGCCTCCAAAGACATGTTTATCTGGTGGCAGCTGCTGGGGTTCCCCTCCCAGATCTTCCAGGATCACAATTTATTTTTCTTTCTTATTGGGGTAACACTAGTTGGCAACACTGTGTAGGAGTCAGGGCTACAGCTTCTCACCTCAGCAACTGTTTATTTCACACCGCACTCACCACCAAAAGTCCAGTCACCACCTACCACCAACACATTCCCTCCCTCTTCCCACTGGTGACCCCCTTTCTGTTACCAGAGTCTGAGGGTTTGTTTTTGTTTGTTTGATCGCTTTATCCCCCTTTAAATCCTACAAATGAGTGAAATGGTGTTTTTCTCCTTCCGACTTGCTTCACTCAGCATAATCCCTTCACGGTCATCATGTTGTCACAAATGGCAATAATTCATTTTTTAGGGTAGAGTAGTATTCCACTGTGTGTGTGTGCGTGTGCACGCACTCGCACGTGTGTGTGTAAACACACACACACACACACACCACATCGTCTTTATTCACTCATCTATCATCAAGAACTGGGGTTGAATGGCTATTTTGGCTGTTGTGAATAGTGCTGCAATGAACATAGGTATATTTTTGAACTGATGTTTTGATCGTCTTCAGGCAAATACACAAAAATGGGATTACTGGATCCTATGGTACTTCTATTTTTAATCTTTTGAAGAACTTCCATACTGTGTCCCAGAGTAACTGCACCAACTTTCACTTGCTTCTTCATCATTTTTCATCTTGAGGGTTTCTTTGGTGGAAAAGTTTGAGGAGTGGTGATAAAGACTCATGGTTGGCATATCAGTTAGAAGCTGGTCTGGCTGCAGAAAACTGAACACACAACTCACAGACACTCGACTAAATTAGGGCCTTATTTTACTTTATGAAACAGGAAGGCAGGAGGCGGCAGCTCATTAGTCAGCTGTGTCTTGGGCTCCCAGCCCCTTACAGTCACACAGTAGCCTCTTCTGCTCCAGCATCTCATTCTTTCTTGGAGAAGGGAGGGCAAAGAGTAGAGAGCAAGCACCTGCGAAGGCAGAGCCCTTTCTTAGGAACCTTGGCTGGTTCTTCCTGCACATATCTCATGATCCAACAGCCTGTCACATGACTACTAGAGCCGAGAGGAGGTGTTCAGCCACACACGTGGGTTCTGCAGGAAGGAGGAAGGTTGGATGGCAGGGTCTGCCCCAGCTGGCTTTCTCCACGTCTATTGGTTCACTCTTGGTTTGGCGCAGTTCTAGGCACAAAGGAGATAGGCTGATGTGTGTGCACTGATTGCAAAGGCTCTTTCACCTGTGGGCAAGACATTAAGCACCAGTGGGATACGTAATAGAATGCAGTGCATGATCAAGTGCCAGAATGACGGTCCTGCAGGAGACAGAGAAGGGAGAGATCAGTGTGAGTTGTGTAGGAGCTTCGTGAAAGGGATGAAATTTGAGCTGAATTTTGAAGGTTGGGTAGGATCAACAGCAGCTGTCACAAAACCCTGTTTAGATCCCCCTACACGTGCTCAGATGGCTGAAAGAAAAGAACCCACGTGCAGCCTCTTTCTCTTCTGCAATCCAGGGGAGTCCTCACGCATGGCCACACTCAGACGCAAGTGTCCCATCACCCTTCCCTGGAACTGACCACTTGAGACAGAAGCATCGGTCACCACTGGGGTCTCGGCTTTAGAGGGTTCTTTTTGCCCAAATGCACACCAGTCATTCCTTGTCCAACCGGAGCCCCTGATGATGATGGAGCCATCATGTGACCACTCAGTCACATTTCCTTTCTGGCCAACTCCCAACACTCTGGACTTGCTTTTGCCTAGGAACCCTCCAACATGAGCCAGCCTTGCCTGGGCCTCACCCTAGGGTGCTGCCAGTCTTGCTGTGGCTGCACGAGAGCCAGTCTGTCCCCCATCACTTCCCAAGCCACCCCATAGTTTCCATCTTTTCAGTTTCCATCTTTTCAGATTCTTTCTCCAGCACTCAGGCAGCAGAGGGGGTGCTGTAATCACCAATCACAGGGCAGGGTGACCGCCGGAGGAATTCAAAGGGAAAGCTACAGTAGCACTTGGCTTCTAAATCTCCAGAGACACTTCTGGAGCCCACGACAGAACATCAGAGGGAAAGCTTTCATAATATTAAAACTGATTCTTCTAGAGAATACAAAGGCTATGTCCCAAACAAAGGAAGCACGGCAAAACTAGAGTAAGGTTTTCTTCCTGCAAAAGGAAATAGCGATTTTGCAACTTGGAGGAGAAGAGGCAGAGCGCATGGGATTCCCAATGTGAGACTCTGGGAAAGGAAGTCTGTGTCCAGATAGGCTTGAGGGTCCCAGGAGCAGAGAAAATGGGATCTTGCTTTCTGCGGTGGAGGGTGGGTTGTGGGGCTGGGGCTGGGTCTGAGTACCCCCGTGAGCAGCTGTGGGGAGTCTCTGGGGAAGGGTGGAGACAGCCAGCAGACCCAGAGGAGATCCTTGTGGGGAGGACGAGGACACAACAGCAGAAGATAGCAAGGTCACAGCCCAAAGTCCACTCAGGAGGGCCAGGGAGGGGGACAGACATGGGACACACATCTGCACTGGAGCCAGCACAATCTCACCATGACCAGGAAGCCAGTGCAACCTCCCCACCCCCATCCCATAGTGTGATTTCACCAAGGCATCAGAACTGGGCTGGGACCTTGGGGAGAAGGCGGAATTGGGACATGGTGATGAATCAAGTCCCCAGAGATCAATCCTGGACTAGGATTATGCTTTCCATCATGAAGGGGAGTGGGAGCTGGAGTTAGAAATTAAGGAGGGAAAAATAAGAAAAAGAAACAGAGCTGACCCAAGCAGACCTGAGCTGACCGCATGTGAAATCTGGAGCTACTGTGGTTTTTTTCTTTGAGAAACTGCACAGGCGATGTAAAAAATATTTAAAATACACACTTAGTGTGGAACAGATTTAGATGTACAGAAAAGCTGTGGAGGAAGTACAGGGAGTTCCCATAAACCCCATGCCCAGTTTCCCCATCTGATTCAAAAATCAATGAATTGGTATTGGTGGACAGATATTAAGTGCAGTTCAGGTTTTCTTCAGTTTTCACTTGCTGTCCTTTTTTGGGGTTTTACGATCCCATCAAGAACACTGGATGCCAATTAGTGGTCCTGCTACCTTGGGATCCTCTTGTTTTTGATGCTTTTTCTGACTTTCCTTATTGTTGATGAAACTGACAGATCAGGCTGGTTGTAGCATAGCCCTCAACTGGGATTGGTCTGAGGTTTTTCTTGTGAGATTGGGGTTATGTGTTTGGGGGAGGAAGACCCTAGAGATAAGGTGCCGTTTTCATCATCTCCTATCAAGGGTGTATGACATCATCACCAACACTATCTATCATCTATCATCTATCTATCTATCATCACCATCTATCACCATCGCTGTCAACCTTGAGCCTCTGGTTGAAGCAGAGTTTGTCGTTTCTCCATTGTGAAGCTATTATTATTATTATTTATTTAACTTCTTTCCATTTCATACTCTGTGGAAGAAAGTCACTATGTGGGGCCCACAGTTAAGGGGAAAGGGGGTTTCTATTCTGTTCCCCTGAGGGTGGAGCCTCTACAGAAGTGATTAAGAATTATTCAGCATGAGAGATTCATCTCTTCTCCATTAATAAATTAAGTAATTTTATTATGTGTTTTAAGCATTGATAGCAGTATGAACTAATGGATATTTATTTCATACTTTGAGTCAGGTATTGCTTTACTTAGTTTGTCGTTCAATTTATTCCAGCTTTGGCCACTGGTGGCCCTTGCGATTGTCTCCTGTGTCCTTTAGACAAACCCTCATCCTTGTGGTAGTCGTTCATTAAAAAACATTTTGGGGCCTCCCTGGTGCAACTTGGAGGAGAAGTACAGCGCTGTGGAGCTGTCAGAGGCTGCTGCTGCGGCTGCGGCCGAGAGCGAGTGCCATGCCCCGCCGGGGAGCTTCCCACACGGCACAGCAGACCTCTCCTGCCTCGCCCGCTGCTCCCCTCAGCAGTGTACTTCCGTCGATCTGCCTGTTCTACTCCCCACTCTGTCTCTGGTGAATCCTCTCACCCCCCCCCCCCCACCTCTGGCCTACACCCCAGCTCATGTATACACAAATAAATAAATCTTAAAAACAAAAAACAAAAAAACCTAGTTCATAGCGAGGTCTCCAAATTCAACCTAGCATCCCATGAATCATTCTAGCATCTTCGGGGCCCTCATCTGGAACGTCTCTCCAGCAGGGGAAACCTGGTATCCTCCATTGACTTAATTGTTCACCTCCGGTACAGCTGGGTATGGCTGCCCAGTGGTTACATCAGCCAGTCAGTAAACAAACCAACCCGATCTGGTTTCTGTCTTCTTGTTTTCACAGCATGGGACCCTCTAACCTCAGACACCCTGGGGGGACACCCTGGGCTGTCCAGGCTCACTCCTCTTACAGCCACATCTTAGGCGGCTCGTCCTTGCACGTTTGTCCGCTGATAGTGGAGACTGGATGTCACCCACCCCCCCCTTTCCTTCGCTGTCCCGGGCTCTGCTCCCCTTCCCCATTCTTGACCTCTTGCTGCAGTAGGGACGGAGATCTTATCTTACAGATCAGGAGATCTGTGACCCCGGGGCGCAGAGGCGCACCCCACTGGCTTCCAGAACTGGAGTAGGTCACCCGTTTTCAGAGTCTCTGTTCCTTCAGCTGCGACCGCGCAGCCCAGCTAGGTGCCCGGCCGCGCGGAGTCAAGGCGCCGGCTGATGCAGCAGCGCCGGTGCGCACGGAGGACGGCGCTCGCGGGTGCGGCCGCGGAGGCCTTTCCGCGGCTCGCAGGCGTCGGCGCGGAGGGGCGGGGGCGCAGGGAGGGCGGGACGCGCCGGCCCGCCCCCGGCCCGCCCCCGGCCCGCCCCGGCCGCGGGCGCCGACCTCCCGCCAGGCCCCGCCCCGGGCCCCGCCCCCGGCAGGCCCCGCCCCCCGCCGAGCCCAGGCTCGGGCCCCGCCGAGGCTCGCCGGAAACTGCCGAAGCCCCTCTTTTTTCCCTTCCTCTCCTTTCCCTGCGCTCCCTTTTCCTTTCACCCCGGCTCCCTCGGCCGCGGCCGCCCCTCCCCTCCTCCTTCCCCACTGGAAAGCAAGATGGAGGCTCGCGGCGGCAGCCGGCGCCCGTGATCGCGGAGCTCCCGGCCCGGCCCCCGCCCTCGCCCCTGCGAGTCCGGCGCGGCGCGCGCGGCTGCCCGAGGCCGTGGCCCCGCGCCCCCGGGCGGAGCCCCGGTCTATGCGGGCGCGCTCCTCGGGCCGCGCCGCCCGCCGCCGCCCCGGGGCTCTGCGTCCACGCGCCGGGCGCGGGCAGCTGGGCCCTCGGCGCCGCCAGGCCCGGCGCGGAGCGGGCGGCGCGCGGCGCTAGGGGCGCGGGGCCCGAGCCGGGCGCGGCCGCGGGCGCCGCCGCAGCCATGAGCGGCAGCAGCGGCGGCGCCGCCGCCCCCGCCGCGTCCTCCGGCCCCGCCGCCACGGCCAGCGCGGCGGGCTCGGGCTGCGGGGGCGGCGCCGGCGAGGGGCCCGAGGAGGCGGCCAAGGACCTGGCCGACATCGCGGCCTTCTTCCGATCCGGTGAGTGCGACGGCGCCGCGGACGCGCTCTCGTCGGGGCCGCGGCAGCCCCGCGCCGGGCGCCCGGACCCGCACCCGCGTGCCCCGCTGCCCGCGCCGCCGCTCGGCCTGGACCCGCCGCGCGCCCTGCTCTGCGTCCCGGCGCCCGGCCCCGTGTCCCCGCGTCGTGCCCCCGGCGGCCGCCGCTCCTCGGGTCTGGGCGCCGGCTCTTTGTCTCTTGGCGAGGGCGGGCAGGCGGCAGCGGGCGCGGAGAGGGCGGAGGTCCGTGCCCCGGAGGCCGAGCGGCCGCGGGCCGGGCCGGGGAGACGGGCTCCGTCCGGGCCGGGGGCAGTGGCCGGGTGTGTCCCGGGACCCTCCTCGGCCCCCTGAGCAGCCGGATCTCTTCGCCCGGTCCTCGACCCTGTCACCGCCGGCCTCGGTCTACACGTCTGTGAAACGGGGCCGCCCCGGCCCTCGCGGCCCCGGGAGGGGGGAGGTGGCCGGGAGGCCGCGCCGCGGGCCGGCCATTGTCTCCGGGGCGGCCGGGGGGCGCGCGTCCGGGAAGGTGTGGGCTCTGGGGGAGCGCGGCCCGGGCGCCCGCGGAGGTGGAGGCAGGGCCGGTGTCTGCGGCGAGAGGGGGTGGCCGCGGGAGCAGAGTGCTTCGCCACCGGCCGGCGGGAGGAGGCGCGGGGGGCGTGCCAGGGCGGCCCCGGGACCACGGCGGCGGCGCCTCCTCCTGCCCCGGCCCAGATCCCGCGCGAGACGGGCCCGCGGCCCCGCGGCCCCGCGCCCAGCCCTGGCGGCTCGCGCGTCTGGGCGGCGGCGGCGGCGGAGCGGGCGGCGGCGCCTGCGGCCTCGGGGCCCGTGCCCGGAGCGCGGTGCCCAGCGGGCCGGGCGCGGGGCCGGGAGGATGCAGACCCAGCGCTGGAGAACCGAGGAGGGCGGGCCAGGTTCGGACCGGGCCGGGGGGCGTGCGCGGCGTGCCGGTGGGGGTCCCCTGCTGGACTGCGGGGTCGGCCTGCGGTGGGGCGGGCGCGGGAGCCGGTTGCCCGCGTTCCTCCGTGGCCTCTTCCCACCCCGCCCTCCCGGAGTCTGGTGAGATCAGCCCGGCAATCCGGGTCAGGGAGCAGCGTGCCGCGGGAAGGCGGTGGTCAGCGGGAGAAGTTAGCAGTGCTTGTGTGTTGCTCTCAGTACGTCTCCCCTGGTTTTCTCGATCTTAGCCAGGGAGGCTTATTTCGGAGTCATCTGAACAGATTGGTTGTGGCTGGGAGTGACATACGCCGACACTACAGTGTCAGCGTGGGGTTAATACACTCCCTGGTGCTCCTTTCCTGGGTGAGGTTCCTGCAGAAGCAGAGGTTTCGGAAGGCACGAACTCCTTCAGATGAGTCTTTTTGTGCGGCTGGCCTGGTAGAGCAGCCCGGATTACCTCTTAATAGCAGAGCTGGGACGACGTCCCTTCATGCCCTGAAGCGAAAGTCTAGCCTGTCTTCTCTGTCTCTGACGCCTGTCACCGAATAATAGATTCTGTGCGGAATTCGGCTCCTGCGTTAAGGCGCTTGTGCCTGGGATGGAATGGTTGGTGCCGGTGAGACCAGACTTTCTTACATCTGTATCACGCACCGTAGAGAAATCCCTTCTTTTGCTCCCTGGCAGTGTGGCTCTCCAGGATTTATCTGGGGGAGCTAAATCTCTTGGTGACCTTGCCTGACCTGTGCTTGCCTGATACTCGGCTCCTGTTCTGCTTCAGTTTGGGCAGAGCGGGCAGTGCCGCGTGGTGCCTTGCTGTTTTCTCCCCCTTCCACCGTGACCTACAGACAGCCGCTTGGCGGTTTGACTTGGAGCCGGGAACCGGAGCGCATTTGCCATGGGCAGAGATGCACTGTCCTCCCAGGGCTGGTCTGGATCGCTGACCTAGATCTTGGCTGTGGCTTCGTGGCATCTAGGTCAGGGCCATCTAGCCGAGGGGAGAGAAGGACCGTTCACTGGGGTTGGTAGCAGTGGGCTGGGAGCGGGCTCAGGCTGCTGTCCTCTCTGGGACCTGGGGGTACCCAGCGCCTGGCTGTCAGCCTCCCCTTTTCTTGGGG